>JAQFXP010000666.1:0-26014 GCA_034693685.1 Belba bartosi
TAGGTTTTTGGCCAAAATTTTGAGAAAAATCCCTCCCCTGATCCCCCCCTGGATCGGCCGACCTTCTCGATCTCTGGAATTACTTCACAAAAAAGATACCCGAAGAAATATCTGAAACAAATGTATATGCCAAATTTTTATATAGTAGTAATGGAGAGTACCTGACTAACTGTACTCTCATGATTATGCCATAGCTTTACAAAATAATTTCTTAAAGTTTGATCAAATTTTACAAATATAAAAAATTATTATTTTATTTTTTCAATATTTTGTGTATTTGAATGTATTTATAATTTTTAGATTGAATTCCACTAACATCTCGAATAGGATGTGGAGATGTGGAGCAAAAGTAGTTTTGTCGAACACAATGAGCGGTGTATCGCATGATCGCGCACTACATCTTAGCACTGAAAGGCCGGTCGAATCACTTCCTTTCAGACAATTACTACAACATATCAGTGCTTACAATGGTTTTCGAAGTTTGAAAAAATTGTAAAAATACTTTAAAATAATAGACTTCTGAACCATTGTGTGTCCGGACAAACACCTGCTTTGTTGCCATTTGGGAGTTAGAGGAGAGCGAGAAGTCATACCTGAATTGCCATTGATTTGTCTACTTATTACAAATAGATAAACTTGTTAAATTAAAAAAAACTATTTTTTACTTAACTCGCATTTTGATTAAATAGATATTTATAAAAACAATAGAAATGACCTATAGCTACAATAGTTTGTATCTAAACCAGCGGTGATTTACTGGTTTGTACGATAATATATATTTATTTAGAAATATTTTTTGTAATCTTGATTAAAAACCTGAATAACCTTGCTAAGCATCATTGGTGCTTCATTAACATTTCTTATAAGTTAGTCAACCTCAAACGCTTAAATAAATGTTAACAAATTTTACCAAGTAAAATATAAGTAGATTACAAAATAAAAACAATTTAAAAAATATTTTTATACAGAAAAAATCTATCAAACTATATTTGAATATTAATATTTAAAAATTTAATATATTGAGAAAAAATACATTTATATTGTTTAAACAATAATTATAAAAAGTAAAAAAAAACAATAAAACAGATAATAAATATTTTTACAAATAAAAAGACCGGAACTGAAGATACTTAAACATAGATCCACAAGTCGTCAGCAAATCTATGTTTAGGTGTTTGTGTGGCCACAGGACTGGCTGTGACTCTACTTTCTATAGTCACATCTTGTAGTATATTAGAGAAAAGGCAATAAAAAGTCTTCTTTCTTTTAAATTATAATAAATGACATCAAATATTTCTATAATGATCAAGTCACTTAAAAATTAATTGCTAGAATAAATTTCAAATTAATTTCAAATAAATTTTTAAATTAGAAATGCAACATTAAGAAATAACATTTTTGATAACTATTTTTGTATTGAATTAATTACTCAATTGTTTTTGTTAGTTAATAAACTAGTTTAGTTTAATTAATTAATTAAATGTTATTGCTTTAAAGATTTTATTATATTTGAATTATTAAACTTGAAAAAATTGTAATTTTTATTTCATGTTTTTCAAATGATTCTAGTCATAGAAAAGATATGTTATCAAGATTTTAAACTTTATAATTTCTTCGTTAATCAACTTACTAATTAGTTTACATAACTTAATAAAACTAAATAATTAGACTAGAAGTCAACAAATAATTTAAGTTAATTTATTTAAATAAGTTTTAAGACATTGTTATCTATCAAGACAAAACATCAAACACTTAAAAGTTAGACTAAAAAACAATTCAATAAGAAATTGCAAATTATTTGATGGCTTTAATATCTAAAATTTTTTTTTAAAATAAATGTTTGCATATTATTTATTAAAACCGAAAGTAATTTCCGATTCAAATTTAAATGTAATTTATTTAATTACAATTTTATTTTTGAAAAATTTAAGAATGCTTTTTGATAGCACAACTTTGATCAATTTTTTAAAATTAAAATATAAACTTTATTTATTAGCTCTATCGTGGTTAAATTTACATTTGATTTATTTGTTCCAGAAATGCAATTTTAGTTTTTTTAAATTTGTTTATAAATTATAAGAGTTAGAACAAAAGTGTTAAAGACATTTTTATAATAAATATAATTTTTCATAAATCTTGTATTGGTCACTTTTTGTTAAACTAAATAGTCTTTTACTTATAAGCAAAATAAGATATTTTAAAAAAGTTATTATAATCAGTTGAAACCAACTTTAAAATGTGTTAAAAATTATCGCTAATAATTGTTCTGCACAAAATTTATTTATTTGTTACAATTTTCTTTAAAATATATATATATGTTTGCATATTGCGTATAAACAAATATTGTATTATTTTATTACTTAATTTTAAAATTTAAAACATAGTTTTAAATCTAAAAATATAATAAAAATAGAAATAATGATAGTATAAAACAAGACTCAATTTCTAATTTCTTTCTATAGTCTACCTTCTTTATTTAACTATTTAACTAAAGTTTTTTAGTTTAATTTATGAGTTTAACTGAAATGACAGATTGATCAATGATCGTAAGGTTCAGCAAATGTTGTTTATATCTGTCCTGTTGTCTGAGCACTGTCTCTGATCTAAAATAAGACTATTTGTACACAAATGCAAATTAGATCTAGTTTACCACAACAGGCTAGCTTGAAAACATTTTTTGCAATATTTATTTTTTAATTAATTATGTATTCAAAAAAATAATTTAAAAATATAAATTGTTTTGTTTATATATGAGATAAATATAAAGTGAAAATTTATATTATTTAATTTTATTTAGTTTATACAATTCTTGACGATATGTATAGATTGCCCCCACTCTGGCCCTACACTTTCTAAGCCTTTATAAAATTTATTGAAAGTAGAGTTCAAATAAATTGAGTTATAAATATAACTAAAAACTTTTAAGTATTAGTACAAATTAAAATTATGTATTGATTATATGTAATTATTTTTAGAACTTACAAATTAATAATTAACAAGGCTAAATTGATTTATTGGGTATTTTAAAGATCACTGAATTCGTGGGAACAACAGTCGCTCAAAGTGTTGAAAAAAGCGTTGAATTGTTGGCAACACTCGAGTCATGCGTTTCCGAATCAAACACTTCATTACGACTATCGGTTGATTCAACCAATTGTTGAAAAATTGCATTCTTTCTGACCGACAGTGAATTCATCACATTTTTGGTCGTACTTTCAGTTTATTTTTAATGTTTGAGGAAATCAATAATTAAAATAAAAAATCAAACTAAATATTAGTTTATTATTAATGCAAACTATAATTATTACAAAGTTTCAATGAATCTGGCTTTATCTCTTTAATCTGACTTGTTCAATAAATAAATCTTGCTAATCTTTGACGATTTTTAAAATAGAAATTTATAAAATTAATTACAAATTATTAAACCAATATTTTCTTTTTTTATAATTTAGTGTGAAAACATATTAAAGTTAATAATAAGAATTCCTATATTATACAAAATATGAAAAACAAACTAGATAAAATAATTTAAATCTTAAAAACTTTAAAACAATCTTATTTTGAACTGTACATTAAGCATGGATCGTAAAAGGGTGGGGGGTCAGCCAAAAATTTCCCTGTTTTTGAAAATTTGGATTTACCCCTCCCCCTAGCATTTGGTCCGCGAAAAGGTACCCCTTCGACTTTTACCGGCCGCTGAAAGCGTCCGGCAAATTATTTGGGGTTTTCACCAAAATTAGGAAATTTTCCCTAAATTTGTGCTAAATCCGGTTTAAATTCAGTTAGATTAACTAAGTTTAGTTTAAATCCGGTTTAATTCCATTTAAATTAGGAAAAATTTTATCATAAATATATTTGTTTTTAAGCGTTTTTGGAAAAATCCATCCCCTGATCCCCCTATGGATCGGCCGACCTTCTCAAACTCTGCAATATGAGAAGATTGAAACTTGAATTATTAGTAACAATCAGAGCTAGATTAAGTTTAGAAGTTTAAAATATTAGTTATTGTTTGGTTAAAACTAATAAAAAGCATATCTTCAATGTCCTACTCGGCCCTGTTATTGCAAATACACTGTTTTTGTTTGTTTAATAATACGTTAATCAATGCTTTGAATTATGGATAAAAATCTAAACCTGCTAATAATAATCAATGCATTCAATCAATTCCGCATTCATTTAATAGTTGTTTATTAAATAAATATTTTTATTGTATTATATTTGATAATTACGTTCAACTGAATGTATTTTTTCAAACTTTTAATAAATCAGTCGTAATAAGTAATTTAAAAGTTTAGCTATTTTTAAAAATTGAGTTAAAATAAGTTTTATGTTGTCATATAATTAACAAAATTTTATCGCAATTTAATATAAGCGCCAATTTGTAAAATTACAAATCAAAAGTCACTAACCTTTAAATCGCGTGTTTGTCCATAATTTTAGTATTCGTTCATTAAATTAATTAAAGTCTCAAAAAATCACTCATTCAGTCATTCATTCAATTAATTCACTAAAAAAAGTGATTAAAATATAATTTTCGAAACTTTTTATATTTTGATTTTAAAAATGATTTTAATTTTGATGAAATCAGATAAAATTGAAAAGAAATAAAATCGGAATTTATTTATTTATTACTTTAATTAGTGCTTGCTTAAAATATCAATAGCCGAAACGAATTAATTTTTCAATTAAATACTATATTAACTAAAAAGTCAAATAATATTTAATCGTTTTATCTATTTTAAGACAAATTATAAATTTTTTTATTTGTTATTCTTTAGTATTCTTTCGATTTATTAATGATTAAAATAATTGCAAATATTTTGACTATTTTTTGTTATCGCTTTCAAAAAGTGATTAATGAATAAAAATATCGTTAATATCTGTAAATAATTTGAATCAAATTTTAGCCAGGACATAAATTTTATTTAACTCAATTTTTAATTCTATTATAAGAACAATTATCGTACTTGTACATATTTATAAAAGGATAGTCAGGTTAAAAAATTATCATAAAATGTATTTATTTAATAAACAAAAAATAATTAATACATTAATAGCTAAATATTAGCTGAAATTCACATCAAATAAAAAATTAAATAATAATAAATTATTGATCTCTAATATCTTGGTTAGTGTTTATGTTAACCATATCGAGCAAATCGGAGTCCAATAGTCTCTGCAGTTCCTGTTCGGTCAGCGCCTGTATCTGTGGGAACAACAGTCGCTCAAAGTGTCGATAAAGCGTTGAATTGTTGGCAACACTCGAGTCATGCGTTTCCGAATCAAACTCTTCATTACGACTATCGGTTGATTCAACAAATTGTTGAAGAATTGCATCTCTTTTAGCCGACAGTGAAGTCATCACATCTTTGGTCGACATCTCTTTTGTCCGACCCTTCAGTTTATCGAGTTTTCTCTCTAAACAATTCAAACGAATTTTAAAAAAAAAGTTCATATTTTAAAAGTATAAAAACAGGGATTCATAAAAGGGAGGATCAGGCAAAATTTCCTCTAATTTTAAAATTTGGCATTTATCCCCCCCCCCCCTAGGATTCCCTGGATAAAAACTTGATATTTATGCGTCAAAATGAATATAAAAATTGTTTAAAGTAAAAATAAATTCCAATTAAAAATCTTAAGTTAAAAGAATATTTTATAAAAATTAATTAACTTATCCTCTTACAAAAAATTAACAAATTAAATTCTTTTTATACAAATATTAATTATATAACAAAACATAATTGAATTAATGCGAAAACTATATAAGTTCTGAGCTATAAATCAGTATTTTGTCTCTTTATTCAGAAATATATTAAACTTTTAAAACTTGATTTAAAATATGAATTAATATATTTTATTTACTTCTATTTTACAATTGGATTAATTTTAAACAAAAACTTTTTAAAACAAATGTCAGAAAAGAGTTCAGCGAAGAAATGAAATTAAAGATCAAAAGAATAAACTTTTATTATAACAATTGATTATCAAAATTATAATCTTTATGGCAATTATCAAATCAATTGAACAATTGATTAAATGAATAGTCGATTCAATTCAATGTAAAAACAATTTTATTGCAAATAAAAAAGAGATAAAATTTTCAGAAATCCATTTAATTGAACTGAAAACCAGAAACGAATAAATAAATAAAATAAAGTCTTAATAAAAATGCAATAAAAAAGTATTAAAACGATTAATACAATACTCGGTCTAAACGAAAGAAGAGCTAAAACTATATTTCATTTTGAGGTCAAATCAAAATTTTTAATTATAATTACAATTAAAGGCTTTTATTGAAAAAACTTCTAAAAAGTAGATTTACAAAAAAAATGTTTTTTATTAACATTTGTATCGCGTGTTTACTAATAATTTAATTAAAGTCTGGAATAAAAAATCAATTATCCAGTCATTCATACATTAATTTATTAGTGACTCGAAAAAGCAATTTAAATATTATTTCGATATTTGAAAAAAATATGAATTTGTTTTTATGAGAAAATCCTATTTGACTGAGACTGAGATGAGGTTAAGAAAAATATTAATTTAAACTAAAATATTAATAATTTATTCATTGCTTTGAATTAAAAACCTTATTCTTAGATATAAACAAGAATTTTAATCTCCTATCAAAACATTTTTATATTAAATTCATTTTTTATTATTCAATCAATAGATTTATATAAATAAAATTCAGACTTATTTAACACTTTTTTCACAAACAAACAATCAGTACTAATATTCATTACTAATTAGTCTTATATTTATTTAATAACAAAATTTTAATTATAAATCAAATGTAAATTGTTTCTAAATATTTTTGTTTTGACAATTAAATTATAAAATAATTTATTAAATCATAAAATATGTAATTATTATACTTAAAATATATTTATATTTAAAAAAACAAAATAATCATTGAATCGAAGATATTTAAAAATCTGATTAACTGAACCGATACTTATTTTTAATATTAATTTTAAAACTTTTAGTTTTAAATCTATAAATACCGAGAGATCTGATGTATTGCTGAGAATCCGGTAATGAATTTGTGGTTAAATCGACTGAATCTTTGGTTTCATTTAATTTTGGCTCAAAATTATCGCTAAATTTCAAACTATTTTCATCAATACTATCGACAACTAATGTTTCACTTTTGTCACTCTTACTGCTGAGAAGCCATGGATCAGTTGACTGATCATTGTTTTGACAATTCATTTTGAGCATAAAATTTTGAATTTATCAAACATTATATCATTTTAATTATTTAGCCAACTTGCATTTCCGATAGATGGGCTTGAATAGTTTTAAATTAGTACTTTTCGTAAACTAAGTGACGCTCCTTATAAATAAATTGCAAGGAAAAATAAGTTATGAAATGAATAAAAATATTTTTCATTGAATGTTCTTATTATCTGAAAACATTTTAGTTATTATATTTAAAATTTTTAAGTCTGCAAATAGTGCTAAGTGTTTAGAAAATTGCAATTTTAATTTTCAGAGTTTAAGAGTTAATTAACATTTTAACCGTTTACTAAACATACAAAAACAGTGTATCTGCAATGGCCACCGGTAGACATTGCAGATATATTGTTTTTGTATGTTTAGCAAATGGTATAAAAGTTAACAAACATTTTGATTTCATATCTTTTGCTTAATTCTGAGCACATTTTGTTTAATTAAATTTTAATATGAGATTCCAAAAAAAATTCTTACAATTAATTATTATTATATAAATACCGGTATAAATGACATTATGATTGTCCCTCTGTTTGATTAAAAGCATAAATTAATTAAATTAAAAATAAAATCTAAAATATTTATATAAATCTGTTAACAACTTAAACAAATAATTCAAATTAAAATAATAATTAAAATAAAAATCTAAATTAGTTAATCACAAAATATATTCTATTGTTATATTATGTTTGAGATTAAATGACTATTATTTGTAAATAAGGTCTAAATGTTTAAACAAATCCGAACTAATCTCTCAATACATGATAACTGAATTAAATGAAATTTGCTTTCGATTCAAGTTTTGCTATTTTGAAAAACGAGATAATTATTAAGACATTGATTGGCGGTTCAGATCTAACTACATATTGTCAACTATGAGGCGCATGAGAGCGCTCGACGAGCTATTCTCGAGTTATGTAGCGATTCTTCGTTCGATTCGGCAAAATGTCGGTTCAATTGTCTTTCCTCTTCATCGGCGGTTTGAGTCCAGACCTGAATCTCTTCGCAATACATATTCAAACTGAGGGAGAACTTCGTTCTGGCCCTCTGGCCCTTGTATACTAAACCCGTGTAACTGGTGCTGGAGGACTGGGAGTGAAAAAAATAATTACTGTATCTCAACAGTTGCGATATGTTCTGAATATTGGCTAAATTTTCGGAACAAAAGTTGAGCTCTTCGTGAGTTAGCGGCACTTCAACCGTAATCCTCGTGTCTTCTAATTAGTCAATCAAATGAACACAAGTTTTAAATGTTGTTTAAATTCAAACTAAGACTTACTGTCAATGTCTCCCATTTTGTGTCTGTATTGGATTCTAAAGAGAAATGTCTCCAAAACCAATGCGACGACAATTGTTATCACAACTAAAGTCATTATATAGAATGTCATGAAATAAAGACGACTCCAATCGGATGTAACCAATGCATAGCCGTCCATAAGAATAAACCAATTGTTTACAACCATTAGCTCGAATAGAGTTACTAAAATGTGAACAACAATTTCAGAACAATTTCAAACATTATTTAAGTTTAATTCAAACAAGACTTACCATAACTGACAATAATATCGGAAAAGTTGTTGAGATAGTAATAGCCATTAAGTGAAGAGTCGGGTGAATATCGAAAATACTGTTCAGTAGTTGTGTTTTTGCAGCAATTGGTCAGATCATAGGTTGAGAACAACTCCATTCCAAGTATTGCGAAAATATAGTAAACAATTAGAATAACAATCGAAAGACTGACAAATCTCTTGACAATAATGAATATAAAGGCTCCCATAATGTCTCTGTACCGGCGCTTCCGCTCCAATAGCTTTAGTAAACGTATCGAACGTAACACAAATATGAAACTAAACGGCAAACTCAGATCTTTGGCAAACAACAGACCAATTATGGCCAGACATGTAATCGAAAAATCAAATCGATTCCACCCGGCGTTGAAGTATCGAATTAAACCAAAACCAATCAGTTTTAGTGACGCTTCCAATCCATATAGAGAGACAAATATGAGAGACAGTGGAGTCGATTGGATTAAATCAACTTCTCGTTGATATGTCTTCAAATGGCTTCGAAGTATGGCTTCAATTAGTTGATAAACAGCTGAAGTGCCGATCATTACATAAACAATAATTTGAAACCATTTATGTGCGACTAATCGGTAGATAATTCGACAAAAAGTTTTGCAATACTTGTTCTCAATCTCAGAGAACCATTCGGTGCCCAAGTATTTCGATTCCCATTTCAGTTCAGACACTTCATAAATATTGTAGAACTCATTCAAAGTTAAAAAACCGGATCTATTGGTGTCGAGGGTTTTGAACATCAGATATGCCTCCAATCGAGAGGCCGACGGCTTATAGTAGGCCATCAGTCCCTCAAAGTGTTTAAATGATATCATTTTCGGCAACTTTTGCGTTACTAATAACCCAAACGCCAGTCGACAGGCTTTGCGTCTGTGAAGCAATAATTTACGGAATTTCTCTTTTTCTATTCGGGTGAACGCCTCGTAGACAACGGCCAACATCTGTCGATCAGATCATTAAATTCAAAATTAAATTCAAAAATTATATTAAACTATATATTACTGACAATATTCATCAAAAAATACAAATGTATTATCAGAAATGCAATGAAGAAAAGACTGGAAATTCGGTTTCGTTCGTATGAGGGCATCATTACATCCGGAAAACTATTAAACATTTGAATCAAAATTTGGAAAAAATTAAATTTCGATTTAGTTTTAGTTTAAAATTTGGACTAACTTTGCAGTCGTTAACAAAACGAATAAACTGACAAAACTCTGACCAATCGTTTTGAAATACTATTTAAAAACAATTTGAATTAAACTTTAATTTTAGGAAATTTATTAAACTTTTTCAATGACTGACCGGATCTGAAACATTAGGAGAAAACAAATAAAAGCCGAGAATTGCAAAGACGAGCATAAAAAAGAACAATAAGACCAACATATCTATAAATGGCGGCAAAGACTGAAGTATTTGTCGGACAACTCGTCTGATTCCACCGCAATAGTGATTGTCGATCAAGAAGACAGGTCTGAGCGCTCGAGTCACTCGAAAGTGGGAATCGCGTCGAATGAGAACAACCAATGCCTCGACAATCATAATCAATAGAACAACCGATTTGATGGCAGTGCGGGTATGGCGTAAGAAATGCTCGGTTTTCATCCACCGGTACTTCATGAACAGTTCGATCCCCACTATCGACAGCGCCAGCAGTTCGAGTGATGCGTGAATCTGACACATCATCAACAGAACAAATATCAATAAAATTAACACAAATTAGGATTTGATTCAATTGATTTACTCCTTCGTTGACTTTAATGCCATTAATGGCCGGCTTCTCGAAGAGTGCCAGTGATAGGAGGAGTAGAGTCGCCAACAGATCCAAACAATAGAACCAATTGTTATGAACGACAAGATATGCTGGAAGTGAAGAGCGGCTCTTCGGGTGGTAATCGAACTTATCGTTATTGAATCCTTCCTCCAAATAAATGGCCGATTCGTTGTAATTCATTTTCCAGACATCACTCGTTTGGCTGCCATTCAGTGAACTCGTGTCGACACTTGTCGTCAGTTCAGTATAATTAATGGCCGAACCGTTGGTCAACTCAAACGAGTCGTCCGTCAGAAATGCAGAGCTCATTAGGTTCGGTAATTCGGTCTCATTTGCTGCCGAAGACCCGCTATTGGCCGCAACTGTTGACAAAACATTAATATTTTCATTGGTTTACAAATAAATCAATTGTTCGTTAAATTTGTTTAAAGTTCTCAGACTTAGTCTTAAACTTGAAGTGATTTAACTATAGTTTACAGTAATTATCGGAAACTAATCTCAAGAACTAACCACTTCTTGTAATGTTGCCACCGATTTGGTCATTGTTTTCGTTGATAACCAGTTGTAAACTATTGAACTGTTCATTGATTTGAGCGTCAATTATGTTGTGATCGCTATTGATATTATTTGCCATCAATTCATTTGATTGACATAAGACTCAAATCAATGAAAAAATTAATTTTGTTTTGATTTTTGTAAACATTTGCGAAAGTCATGTGTTTTTAATCGTCAAACCAATGGCTGAATAGCATTACTCAATGAGAGAGAGGAAGCGCCGAAACTAAACTCAAATCTAGGCTTTTATATCAATTAATTGCAATTTCTTTACATTTTAATAAATCAATTAATTTTATAAAATAATTATTGTTTTGAATTAAACGCAAAATTTGGTTTCAGATTATTGGATAAGAAAGCATTTAATAGTTTTATTGATTTCGCTGTTGTTGTTGTTGTTGACCACAGAATGTATTGATTTATTTGTCTATAATAATCAATACAATGAGTATTGCATAACATCTCCGCTCAGACTCGGTTCGAGCCATTCCTCAAAATAGTTATCTTATTTTTGTTAGGCTTTGTGCCGCACAGGTAGTTAATATAAGGTATATCTACTGTCTTATAGGATTTACTTTATTTTATATTATTTTTTAATAGTTTTCATTCGAGAATATTCTGTAAGATCTGTTCAATGAATTTTAAAGAATAAAATGTCGGAAATAGCACAATATACAGACGATCATCAAGATCAATTATACAATCATTCATTGCCAACAATTAATTGTAAAATTAAGTCTAATATTAATAAAGAACATTCTATTGGTATGTACTTGATATTCAAATTTTGTATTTCAATACAAATCTATATTTGACTTAAATTTGTATTAATTTTTCAGATGAATCGAAACCAGAAATTGAGTCAAATAACGAAACTAACAATAATCTCAACTCAAATCCGAATATTGTCGAACATCTCAAGTGTTTGGCCGAAGCGTTCACAAAGAGAGGCGAAGAAGTGAAGCGCCGGATCAGTCAACCGCTCGAGATGTCCAGTCCTGATGAGTCAATTCAAAGTGAATTTCAGTCTTCGGTGTTTGAAGAGGAATGGATGCAAACTATGGACATAACACGAGTGATGCAATTGAAAAAATCGGCTTTAAGTGAATTATGGCATAAGATGAAGCACCGGCGGTTGGGTGTGTTTGAGCCCCAGAGCTCTATCTATATTAGTTGGCTATTCGTAGTAAGCCTGGCCTTTGTCTATAACTCCGTCGTTATATTCCTCAGAAGTGTCTTTCCATACGAAACATCTAATAATAGGTATTTAGTATTTAGTAATAGGGTTTGAATTGAATTTGATTTAAAACCGATTCTTCTCTCTATAGACACATCTTTTTTCTATTCGACTACATATGTGATGCGATTTACGCAATTGATATGATTTGGTTCAAAATGAGACTCAAGTATGTATTAAACGGCCAATGGATAGAAGAGCCGGCGCTCACCCGAAAGAACTACGTTTGCCGAAAGAGATTTGTTTTTGATTTATTATCTCTATTGCCGTTGGATTTGCTTTATTTCAAATACGGTTTCGATAAACCTCTGCTAAGACTACTTCGATTGACCCGAATATTCAAAATTGAGACTTTTTGGGAGTTTTTCACTCGAATCGACGCAATCACTAAATTTCCATATTTTATACGAATTATTCACACTTTGATCTATAAAATCTATTTAATCCATTTGAGTACTTGTGCTTATTATTTAATGTCATGTTATGAGGGCTTTGGCTCTACCCCTTGGACTTACAATAATAAAGGTATTCCTACTTTACATTTAATTAATTGAAATTTTTATATTTATTTAATTCAAAATATTTTTAGTATATCTTAATTAAAAACTAATTTTATTTGAATTAATATCTAAGGAAACGCATATTTGCGATGTTTTTACTTCGCGTTCCGTACGGCCACCTCTATCGGGGGCCGAATGCCTAAACCAACCAATGAATTGGAAAGGGTTTATATGATAGTGAGTTGGCTGATGGGTGTTTTTGTGTTTGCTTTGTTGATTGGACAGGTAGGTTTGGATGTTATTTTGGATTAATTACAAATATAATAGATATTATACATTGTTGTGGCATGTTGAAATTGTCAGATCCGGGACATAGTGGCGACGGCCACTCAAAACAAGACTCATTACCGGAATATAATGAACCAAACGGTGCGATATATGCGGAACCTATGTCTGCCGCACGACCTCCAGAAACGGGTTAGACTGTGGCTGACCTTTACTTGGGCTCAACAGAAGACGTTTAATGAAAACAAAATACTGGAACTGTTGCCACTGAAGATGAGAACAGATTTAGCCCTTTCTATACATTACCACACATTAAGTCGAGTCGAACTGTTCAAAGACTGCGACCGAACAGTGCTCAGAGATCTGGTGCTTAAGTTTCGGTCTGTGCTCTACTTACCGGGCGATTACGTGTGTCGTAAGGGAGACATTGGACACGAGATGTATATTGTGAACAGTGGACAGGTATATGTAATGGACGGAAATGATTCGCATAAAGTTTTGGCCACACTTTCTGAGGGTATTTCAAATATTGAGGGTTTGGAAATTGATTTTTGTATTGAATTAATAGAAAATATTTTAAATTGAGTTTAGGTTCAGTTTTTGGAGAGATATCAATATTAGGTATCTCTGGGTTAAGTCGAAGGACAGCCGACGTCCGATCTCTGGGTTATTCGAATCTATTTATTCTAAACAAAGCAGATCTGATGGAAACACTGAAGAGTTATCCGGAATATCACGAAAATCTTCGCCAAAAAATTCGTCGATTAATGAAAGGAAGAGAAAAAATAGACGAAAACTCAAAAATAGATGAAATAGATGTCGAATGTGTTGTAAACCGGACTCACAGGCCGTCAACGCCTCGATTACTGCAAACAGTTATGCAAATGGTTTCGCCCGACTCTCGGGTCAGTCAGATGTTGAGCCGCTCTTCACGTTCTTCGCATTCATCGCCGGCAGTCACGCCATACATGTCTTCGACTGTATTTCAATTTCCATCGAACGATAAAATTCTTTCTCAGAATTCAAGTCTCGATATCATTGAAACCAAAGAACAAACGATTAATGAAAATGATTTTGAAAATACTGACAATAATATCGATAATAAAATTATTAATGATATTGTATTCCGAATGTGATATTAAAATACTAATAATATTTAGACTCAAATCGAAATCATAGTTCAGTTCATTATTACTTTGATTTGAGTTCAGAGCTATTGTACAATCAATTGATTGACAGTTTGGGTAATATTTCTGAAATAAATTCTTAGATTATCTCAGTTTCTGTCAAAAGAATCCCAAAACAAACAGTGATGTTAAGGACGACCAGAATATGAATGACAGGAATGTGGTGAAGAATGTCTTAATTTTAAGAAATATATAGATATTTAAGAATTGATTTGTTTATTAACTTTGTTTTTATGTTTTACTAATGTTTAGAGAGTTTGAGTTAGTATAATTATCAAGTTAAAATTTAAAACTCTGATTTAATTTAAGTTAAAATTGTACCTGGGAGTTTAATTGGGAGGATATTGCTATTTTGAACCGAAAACCAAACTCTGATAATATTAAACTAATAAAATCTTTAAAAATAGTTTTCTAAAATTCCAAATATTTTTAATGAAATTGAGACATTCAAAAATCAGCTTGCTATTTAGTATGCAATATGTGAGATATATTATTTTTGCTGTTTATAATAATACTGGTATATGTAATCTTGTTAAAAATTAAAGAAAACATAATAAAATTAATTTTAAGTAAATACGCAAATTTTTATATAAAATTTATTTTGAATTTACAATATATTCTTAGATTTGTTTCCTAATGAGTGACTATTTGCTTAATATTTATTCATATTATTTATTATTGCATGCTTAAGTTTTGTATTTATAAATGTTTACTAGATCAATATTTAATTTAAACACTAAATTTAATGATTATAGTGCAAAATAGCCGAAAAGTTTATTAGATTATATTTATAATTAATTTTATAGTCTCATAAAGTGTGCGAACGTGTAATTACATTATATATAATATTTGTAATTTGTGTTCAATAAACGAATAAATTTTTATTGGCTTTGGGTTAAGTAAAGTTTGTTTCAATTAATTTGAGCTTATTTTTGAAGATTCTACAACTCTGCCTAAACTTATTTTAAATTATGAAATCTTATAAATTTTTTTTTATAAATATTTAAATGATATTCTAATACAACAGATTACACACATGAGATGTGCAGTAATTAGAAATATTTGAATTATATAAATAAATAAAAATTTGTAATTTTATAATTATTGTTGATTTGATGAAAAAAGTGGTTTGTGCCGACACGTGTGAGCGTTGTCTTCATTATTGAACAAACAAAGCCTTTAGTGAACGACAAGAATTGATTCGCTAATATCTGCCAATTTAATCTAAAATACATTTTGCGACTCATATATACAAAATATATCTTAACATACATACATCTATTCTATTTATTTATAACATGTCTGTACATTGAAAATTATCTCGTGTGCGCTCAGACTTGATTGATATGAGTAGTTTTTATTAACTAGTTGAATTGTACTATATTTTGTTTTGAAATAAAAAATTTGAATGTTTATATTTGAACGCATGTTGGCATTCAACTCGAAATATATTTATGTTGAGAACAAGAATCACAGAATTGACTCCAATTTATAAATACTTTGTTTAATCAAAACAAACTCTGTATACAGTATTCACTAATGAATATAAATAACAAATATTAAATAAAATTAGCAAACTAGAATAGAGAAATATTTGAAATTACATTGTTTTAATATATTGAAATTAAACAACTGAACAATTTTTAATGTGTATTACTATTTATTTTAAACAAATGTTATAAAAATTTCTATCAAAACAGAAGTTTTAAAATTATATTTAATAAAATTAATTATTATTTTAATAAATTATAATTATAAATATTTTAATAATAAATTTTACTTAAATGTCAATTACATTTTGCAGTGAGTGTTAAAGTATTTTACCAAGAATTTTAATGCTATTTTAAAAGTCGTGGTAAAATACTTTAACTTTCACTGCAAAATATAATTAACATTTAAGTTTAAAATTGTAAAAGAATTTAACCAAGGTTTCAAATAGTCGGCCAATTCAGGGAGATCAGGGAAAGGATTTTTTGTTAAAAATTTACCTAAAAAATCTAAGAAGATTTTTTAAAAATGCTCAAAAAACCTATATTATTATGATCAATTAAACTAAATCTAAACCGGATTATGTATCAATTTAAAGAAAATGTCCTAATTTTGACCCCCTCCCCCCGCAAAAACAAATATTGCCAAAGACTGTCGGCAAAAAAGTCAAGTGAGTATCTTTTCCCGGACTAAATACTAGGAGCATAAATGCTATTTCTCAAAACCAGGGAAGATTTTAACCTAATTTCCTGAAACCCTAATTTTAGTTGATTAATTTCTGATTAATTTCTCTTCTGATAAGAGAAGAAATATTTTGCAAATTTTAAATTGTAAGAAGTACTAATAACTATTGCATTAGCTACCAGGAAATAATACAATTGTATCTATTTTTAACAAACTTGTATTTAGACAAAAAGTAGTTTTATAAACTATAGGGTTAGCAATGGAGATATAGACAAAATACTCGGTGACTTTAAAAATTTGGCAAATACCTGTCTTAAATTTTGAGCTAAAAATGAATGCTTGTTAATTTATTTAGTTTTTGATTATAATTAAGTAATTTTTTCTAAATTGGTGTTTAATTTAATTTAAATTTAGTTAAATCAGATTAATCACAAAAATAATGGGGAAATTTCCGCCATTTTACCCCTGGTTATATCTCTTTACTCGACTGATCTTGTCAAACCTTAATAAACTAAAACTAACAAAATTAATATATACAGTATATATAAATAATTTTTTTTATTAATTTACTTTAATTTAGTTTAAAATATTCAAATACAAGTTTGTTAAAATTAGATATGTTTGTACTAGCTATTTTTACTCTTAATTTATAAAGCATTGTTTATCTTATTAATTTTTTAAAAACAGTTTTATAAGAGAATACTAAGAGAAGATTGTGATAATCCAAGGATTATTCTAAAAAAATGTCAGCTTGAACAATTAAAACTGAATATAATTACTATTTCTCATTTGACTTTGATTGTGAATTTATTTTAACATTTCTTTAAGATTTCTATATACAGTATATATATATATTCATATATATTCGTAATAACTAAAAATCACTTTTTTTGTTTAGATAAAAATGTTGTTTACATTAGCTAATTTTTAAAAATAAATTTATTATTTTAATGTACAATATTTTTTTATAAGAATTTTTAATTTTTAAAATTATGTCTGAAATTTAACAATCATAATGTTTAATCTATGATTTCTAAGTTTAATTATCGATAATTAAACCATATTATTTATTAAGATATCAATATTCTACAACTTTTTACGACTAGTTAACATTTTGTTTTTAAAAAGATATTTACTTTTTAAATATATGCACAATGTTTATTTGTTATTTACATTACTATTACTTGTTCTATAGTTACATTACATTACACTATAATTATATTCTACTTCATTAAAAGCGAGTATTTGTTATAAATATGTAATTCGCAAATAGTTTCTAAATTATTTTATGCAATTTAATAGTTTTGACATTATATATATATAAATTTTAATATTTAATTACTTTTATTATGTGTTTTAATTGCGTTATTTATCTTATAATAACATTTTGAAATTAGATACTAATCAGCAAACATTACGCCGTTTTATTAAAGTTAGCATTTAGATTGGTATTTAAGATATATTAAAATTAATATTTCTATTTTAACACAGTTTGCAAAATCTAAGCACAAGTACTACAGTATATTTTTATAATTTAAATTTTTTACTTAAGCTTTATTTATTGCTAAAATTAAGCTTGTTTTACTTACTGCATTTTTTAATTTTATGAAATTTTTCTTAAAATAAAAAATATATTTAACTTATAATAAAAATATAGCAATGAAAATAATTTAAGTTAATTAATAGACTATTTATAAATAATATAACAGTAGTTTCTTAATAATAATAATAATTTTAAAGCAAAATAATCTATTCTATACAATATATTTAATTTGCTAAATGAATTTGAATATAAAATATTTTTTCGAAATACGTTTAAAACTAAAAAATCAATAATAAAAAAGATTTTAAAAAGAGACATAATTAGAACTTTTTAACTTAATGCAATAATTACTAATTTAAAAACGGATTTATAATGTAAAGACAAGTTTTTAAATTTAATCAATTATATTGATAATTAACAAAACTCAGTAATTAACAAAAATTTGTTTATTTTTAATTTAAAGTGCTTTTTAAAATCATTTTCTCAATTGACTCAAGCAAACTTTTTAGAAATTTATTAATATTATTCATTTCGAAAATAATTGATTAAATTTTTATTAAACATTTCTTACAATAATTTAATTAACAAAATATTTAAAACAAATTAAAAGTCAAATTCCGATTGCAGTCAGCAATTAAGATAATAAGAATATAGAGAATGAGAGAACTTGGTATCGATGCAGAGCTGGCGCACACTCTGAGCCACTTCTGATGCAAACATTTCACGAATTGGTTGCGATTTGAAGTGAATTTCCAGAAGTGGTTCGAAGATTCATCCAAAGCATTCATTGCTGTTGGGATTTACTCGCAATTGCTTTTAGTTCATCAGTTTTAAAGACAATATATAAAAAAAACTTATTTGTTGTTAGATTTGTGAAGAATAAAAATTTGTTGTTATTCGACGGTTAAGTATTCTGTTGGTAAACTTTTCCAATTTTCCGATTTGTTGTTCCAATCATTTATTTTTATTCAGTGTTTTTAGTGGCGAAACATAAGTTTTTGTATATTTTGCACTATATTTGCAAAGTTTTAGTTTCTTTTCTTCGATTTCTGTTTTTGATGTCTATATTCTGAAGACTTGAAAATGTCTACAAATTTCTCTACAGATGACTTGAATTTAGACTCGAACTCAATGACTGTTTTTAATTTAATTAATTTTAATAATATTAACCGAAATAATACTGATTTCGATAATAATCAAACAAACAATGAGTTGTCGATAAATACATACAATTTCTTACAGTTGATGAACATAAGTAATATGAGCGATGTTTACGACAACTATAATCTCATTCCATACCCTGACTTAACTCAGCTCTCATTTGTCAGAATATTATTCTTAATATTCTACTCAATAGTAATGTTTTTGGCATTATTTGGAAATCTAGTCGTATGTCATACCGTAATATCGAACCGAAAGATGCAAACAGTGGTCAACTGCTATATAGTAAACCTCGCATTTTGCGACTTTCTTGTCGGCGCTTTCGTACTGCCCGTCAAACTACTCGAGCTGATGGCACCGGCACATTGGGCTGTCTTCAGCGACGGCCTCTGCACTGCTATGCTATACCTTCAGACCGTAATCGTCTTCTCAAGTGTCTTAACATTAGTCGCTATTTGTCTCGAGAGGTAAATAAAAAATAAAAACTAATTTACTTTTTTGATTAAAGTTTTACTCTATTGTCAATATAAATTAATATTGCCAAAACCTATTTATTTAATATTTAAACTTTATTTATTCTATCGGCCAGTGATGTCATTCTTATACAAACCTCAAAATATTGATACAATAAAAATATTATTCAAATAAAACTAAACTGATTTTTGCGCTTGTTATAAGAGTTTAAAATTTTGCTTGCTAATACTAAACAATTGGTGAGAACCATATAAGAATAAATTTTGTAAGCACTTTATTATTTTTTAATTAAATTATTTTAATGCTTTCTTTCTTGTTTCCCCCTTTATTCACCTTTCCCTCCCTCCCTCTCTCCTCCTTCCCCTCCCTCCCTCTCTCTCACTCACTCACTCACTCACTCACTCTCTCCCTCCTTCTTATCGATTGATTTTACTATTGTTTGATACACTTTAAGTAATTCACAAAATCAGATGCACTCTAACTGTAAGTAAGTGTTGAATAATTCAAATAAAATATATTAACAAATCCATACATTTTTGCTAATCTGTAAAAACTTATAATTCTTTTTTAGAAATTGAAAAGTACAAAAGACATCTGTTTAGATTTTTAGGTTATTTTTAAAAATTGTTTAGAATTTAAGATTTACTTTTTTATATTAAAATAATTAATTTAACTTTTTTAATCAATTTCTCTTGCTATTATTATGTTAATTATTGTCTAATAATAACAAATAAACTGGTAACATTTTATTAATTTAATTTTTAAAACAGTTTCAAATGTCTACTATTTAATTAAAAATATTCTATTTTGAAACAAAATAAATTCTCAAATTATATACAGTATAATAAGTACAGTATTATACGATTCCATAAATAAAGTGTTTATAATATAAGGTTTCATTAAAAGTCAATAATTTAATGCCATATAGAATAGCAAATAAAATAATAAATATAATCTTAATGTCTTGTAAATTCAAACCCAAACTTTAAATCTTATTAGTTTTTAATATTAGATTTTGCGTAAAATAAAAAATTTTAAAGAAAAATACTTTTAAATTAAAAAACTTTAACAGGCTTAATTTTTTAACTTTATATATTAATATGGAATTTGTATGAATATAAGAATGCAACCAATCTTTGAAAAATACAATATGTAAAAAAGTTATCTAACTAACATATAGCCATTTCTCAAAAGAGTTCTTGATTGATTTCAAGTAAATTTTTTTACAATAAAGAAACTGTGATTTTTATTTTTTAAACTGTTATATTCTTATGTTCTTTTTTGTATTCTAATTAAATATTAACTGATGCATAAAATATAAATTAAATAAATTTTAGAGTACTAATTTAAATATGCTTGCTTATAAATTATAAATTAATTTATCTAAATAAACTTATTATTTTGTATTGCGTATTCTAATCAATATTGAAAACATAATTTTTTAAATTTAATATTAATAATTTATTATTTTGATTTAGAATTTGTATTTGTTAAATGCAAAATTATATATTATTTATTTTTAAAAGTTGCTAAATGCTCATTTACTTTTATAATATTTTTTCAAAATGCAAAAGTAAAAATTAACAATATAAACTTATTAATTATTTGTTAGCATATAGTAAATATAAATCGGATTAAAGTTACAATAAGTTTATTGCATTTTATAGCAATTTAACTTTATTATTATTATTATCAAATTATAAATTTTTAAAACGGATATGCAAGCCATAAATGACACTCGTTTAATTATGTCACAATAAAATAAATAAACTAGATTAATTTAACAAATAAAAACTAGCAAATAAAATGTAAATAAAATCAATTAATCAAATGTTTGAAATGTTGGGTCGAGTTATGTTATTTGATTTTTTTATTAATAAGTTTCTAATAGGTGTTGCAAATTAGATGTCGCATGTTAAGTTAATGAAAACACTTTTTTGTTTTTTTAATAATTCTGCAATCTTTGTTCAATTATTCTGTATGTTCGTTTTAAAATAAAAATATTTGACCTTGTTGAATATTTCATAAGAAATTTATTGAATTTATATTTTTCAATTCATAATTTATATCAATATTTATATGTCAACGGCTATTGTTTTTCGATCAAAACATAAAATTTTATTCAATTTTTGTGACAAACATTATCTCAGATCGAAACACAAATTCTCGACTAATATCTTAGAAAAACACAATATATGCACAAGTTTATTCAAGTTGTTTTAAATTAGGGGTAACCATAGGAGCAAAATAATATTATTCCCCAAATAAAAAAATCAATCTTTTTTAAATTGGAACAATAAATTTTGTTTTGCTACAGATTGATCCAGATAAAAACAAGGCTCTATTTATTCATTTTATATAAATTAGTGTATATGGTAAATTAACTAAACATTTAAATCTTTTTAAAATTAAGTAGTAAATTAAAATAAATTACGTTTTGCTAAAAAACTGGCAGTTATTTTACTATTATTTATTGGTTGTTTGAGTCGAGCTTGACTATCCCTATTTTAAATATCAAAGATACAGGCCAAAAACTTACATAACTTATCACTGCGCTTAACAACTAAACAATTGATAGATCTGTTTAACATTAGTTTTTTCGCAACTGATGGCAACTAAAGTGTTTACATTTGAACCAAACAATCAATTTATTCAACTCTTATTCGATGTAAACGAAATATTTTAGATTAGACTCTAATTAATATTGTATTGTATTGCTTAACTAATCGAAAATCGTTAGAGTTATGCATAACATTAAAACTGTTGCTAACAAATGGTAGACCAAGTCGTTTGCCTCAACTATTTCTTTAATAAATTGTTATTTATTTGCCATATATTTAGTGTATATACAGAATAACTCACTTATTCCTGCAATTCATATACAGAGTAGAGAAATATAACTTATAATTCAAAAGTTGAAGTTTTATTTATTTAATTAAGAAGACTTTTAATATGCCAAAATGGTTTGCATATTGTACTCATTGACAGGTCTACAAATTAAATACTTGATAAATTTGATGTTAGAATAATAATAAATGTTCGTGCTCTATCATTAGATTACCTAATGAACTACATTATATTGTTAACAAATGTGTTTTTACTAATGTTTTACTTAATTCAAGCAATAAAAATGAAAAATGTTGTTTATCTCTTGTAGACTGTTTGTCATTTCATAATATTCTGCATATTATTTGCATTTATATATAATGCAAGTCAACTTGCTAAATGTAATCTTCTTTTTTCATTTAAATTAATCTCAATTTTGGTTTACCAACACTTCAACTGAATAATACAAATATACTTGAAATGACTGAGTGTTATATGTGAGACAAAGTAATTAAATTTAATACAATTTATTTAATATCAATATTTCTATCATTTTATTTTCCTTTTTGATATGATATTCCGGAATAAGTATTTGAACTAAAATTTATTAAAATGACAAAATCTATTTTTATTATTTTAATATAACCTAGTTACTAATTGTAATAAAAATTAATAAATTGACTAAGAACAAAATTGTTTTTAAAAATTTGTAAACATTTAAAGAGTGGACTCGTTATTAAAAACAATTATTTGCTAATACCTATAAAAGTTTTATACATTGCTTTTAATTGATAAAATTGGGATTATTTTTAAAGGGTATTAAGGAATAGCTTGTAGTTAAAGCTAAAGTCGATATTTTAAGATTTATTTTTACACATCATTATTATTAAATACTTGTTTAGTACTGTATATTTGAGAAAAAGTGAAAATACGTTTTAATAACAATTTTACAATTGGTTAAGAATTGAAATTTGTCAGAAACATTCTGGCTAATACATTATTTTGTACATTTTATAATTATAAATAATAATTTTGCAATTGAGCTTGATAAAATACTTTAATTAGAAAAATATAATTTTTTAGAAACTAAAACAAACATAGTTTTTAAATCAATATATTATGTAAAATGAAAAAATTGCTTTATCTATTTTATCAAAAATTACAATAGTTACTATTCGTAGTATTTTTTTATACGGCATTAAGATTTAAAATATACAAAACTTATGTAAATTTTATTCATTAAATTATTAATATTGTTATTATAGATATCAGTATTTTTAAAAAGCTAAATTTTATAAAAGCAGATAAAGAGGAGAAAAGGAATATAATTAAAAACTCTTTTTAGACGTTAAATTTAAGTTTTAATAATTTTCGTATTAGTATATATTTTTATAAAAAGTTTGTTTTAAAATAATTTTATTATCTTTTTTTACATTTTTTGTTTTGTAAAAATATAATTTCTTTAAATAAATACTTAAATTAATTAATAATTTTAATTATTTAAAATAAATTGTACACTTTGTTTTATTTGAATATTAAATGGCAAATTTAGTAATGAAACACAAATTTGCACACTAGACTAATATGTTATTTGTTGCCAATTAAAAGCTCTTTATTAAACGAGAATTTTTTAAATTTAAATAATGTTTTTCAATTATATTTTGCAAAACAATTTACAAACTAAATTTTATCTTTGACATTTATTTTAATATTTAATTTTAACTTAGAAGAAAAATGAAAAGAAGTCTAAAGAATGAAACTTAAATTTGATAAATATGTATTTTAATTAAAATAATTAAAAGTTTGTACATATACTTATACAGAATAAGTTATACTTATATTATTTTAATAAAAACACACACTTTATTTATCAAATCTAAGTTTAATCTTTTATATTTTTTTCATTTTTATCCTGATATAATTTTGCATAATATATATGTATTTTTTAAATTAAATATTGGGATAATAAAATATAAAATACAGTATGTTAAATTGTATTAATATAATTTAACTTTTACAGTGTAACTTATCTTATTTTATATATTTAATTTGTAAGTTAAATATAATATAAAACTTTTAACTTAATTTATAAGCAAAGAGTGTGATTATTTGTGAGTGAAATTTTGGAGTCTTACAGGTGACTATTTGTGACTATTTCTAAAAACATCTTACAGGTTAAATTAAATAAAATGAAAAATTTATTGAGTTTACAAAGACCACTTTTAACAAGGACAAAATAATGAATTTAGTTTTTTTAAATAATAAAAGTTTTAAAGTATTGCTTTACATTTAACAGATATTAAGTAAACAAGTTATACAGTACATTGTTGTGATTCTTTAGCAAATAAATTATTAAAATATTTTTTAATTTTTACTATAAAATTAAATTTTTAGTTTAATTACTAAATTTTAACATCAATTCTTATATCAAATCTAATTAAAATATTATTAGTTCAGGGCAAATTTTGTAAGAAATAGTTATTTTAAAAATTAATTATATCAAAAATTTATATTTAAGTATAAAAAATTATATAATTCTTTTATGACAAAAGTACCCTGTTTACATAAACAAATTGATTGGCATTTCTATCTAACTTTAAACTAATGTTATTTTACTTAATGATACAATAATTCAAGAATTAATATCTCTTTCTTATCAGAAACACATTAACCACTGATTTGATAATTAATTTTTAACACATAATTACTGATGAAATAAAATTTAAGAAAATAAACTTTGATTTTTATATATGAAACACGTTTTTACTCTCTTAATATTGTGTTTTTAATATTTATTAAACTGCTAATCAATAAAATTCTAAAAAAGACATTGATTGTCTTGATTTAATTGTTATCTTGTTAAATAAAATGGCATTAGTTTGAAATTAAAAAGTATCAATCAATTGGCCCATATATTAAATTGCTAGAATTGAATACTATTACCATAATAGAATATATACAAGATATTACTTAAGAGATTATCTACTTACAAGATATTAATATAAATCTAAGATGTATTAGATAAATTTAAATCAAGTTAGAAATTAGTTTTTTAACTTAAATATTTAAATATAATTTTTTTACAAAAATACATTTTATTTTTTAGATTAACAAAAATGAATTTGTGTTTTGCTAAATAATAATAATTAAAAATTTAACATGATGCTTATTAGCTTAAAATTAAAAGCTAACAACAATATTTACCAGGTCATAAAATAAAAGTTTTTAAAAATAATAAATAAACAAATTTTTAGTTTAATTTTTTAAATTAAATTTAATATCTATTAAATAAATTATCAATATTTTAAAAATAATACTGAAAAAATCAATTTTGTTTTGGTAGTCAAAACTTTCAATAGTTATTCAATTATTTAAAAGAGAAATTTTGGGTTGTTTATCCTATACCACTAGGATAGAAAACTCAAACTTTATTTGCTAAAATTTAGATACATAATATATGTTAGATTTTTGGTCAGCTAGTTTT
>JAQFXP010000667.1:0-25979 GCA_034693685.1 Belba bartosi
ACGAAAGTAATAAATGAACTGAAATTGAAACCGAATTCCAATTGTGTGTTCCCTCAGATGCCTCGCTATAAAAAAGCCGATTTTGACGACGACGAGGCCAGTGATGTCAGTAACTTCCCGACTGATATTACCGTAACTGGTATTGGAAATCCTAATTTGTCGGCCAGTGGTCAACAGTTAGCCACAGAAGCACAAGAACACAGTCATCAAAAGCTGTCTAACTCTCCGGGCATATCGTTCCTGAGCCCAGTCGGCAATATTAATCGGGGGAACAGAAGAAGAGGTTTTTGGGACCGATCGTCGCCTTTTGAAAAATTATTATTAATAGTAATTGGATTTCTCAGTTGTGTCATCCTCATTCTTATATCTGTATTGGCCGCTCAGTCCAGTACGACTCTCCAGGTGCACGTCAGCACTAAGAACACCAGTGAGTCTCTCTATTTTTAGTTTAAACTATCTACCTTTCTACCTTGCTAAATAGTTTTCGAATTATATAGCACAATACTGTCTGACCCCGTCGTGTGTGACCCTGGCCAGTGCCATTATTAATGCGATCGACTCCGAAGCAGATCCATGCAAAGACTTCTACCAATACGCGTGCGGGGGTTGGATCAGAGACAACCCACTGCCCGATGGAAAGTCAATTTGGGGCACATTCGGCAAGTTGTGGCAGGAGAACCAGTTGGTTATGAAGAATGTGCTTGGTCTGTTCATTCTTACATTAAAGTTTGCATTCAATGCATATATTATTTAATTTTAATTAATTTTAAATATTTAGAAGAAGTAAAACCTAAGGACCCAAAAGAAAGTGCCGAAAGAAAAGCTCGAATTTATTACCACTCGTGTGTTGACAAAAACGAAACGATTGAAAGGCTCGGACCGGAACCAATGCAGAAGTTTTTGACCGAAGTATGCATTTGTAAACTATAATAAATTTAATAAAATTAATAAATTACGACAAAAATTTAATAAAATTAATGAAATGCAGATAAATGGTTGGAATATAAGCGGCGACTTTGATGTAAAAAAATGGAATTTTCAGAACTCATTGCAAATACTGCACAATGAGTACAATAGGGGCGGACTCTTCTCCTGGGCAGTGGGCGCCGATGAGAGAAATTCTGTTCGAAATATCATTCAAATAGATCAGAGCGGACTCGGACTGCCGTCGAGAGACTATTACATTAACAAGACTTCGGACGACGAGGTATTGATTGAAAATTTTAAATTTTCATAACTTTCAAAATTGAATTTAGGTCCTGAAGGCGTACTTGACTTTTATGACTAAAGTTGGGGTTTTGCTCGGAGGACAAGAAAACACTACCAGAGCTCAAATGACTGAAGTTTTAGAGTTTGAAAAGAAATTGGCCCAGGTATGTTATTTTGTATATCAATTATTAGATTGCCTAATTAAATATAGCTGGGGAAAACTAACTTTGAAAATAAGTGCTAAAAATATTTAATTTCGAATTAGCTTTAAGACAATCTAAACATCTGAACTATTTCTTAAATATTAAATTATATTTATATTTATATTTTTAAATAAATAGATTACAATACCGGCCGACCAGAGAAGAGATGATGAGCGGACGTACCATAAAATGACTTTAAAGGAACTGAAAAGGAGATCAAAATTTATAGATTGGGTCTTATATTTCAAATATGCATTCAATCAAATAAAAAGAAATATAACCGAAAACGAACCGATTGTAGTCTATTCGCCCGAATATATGTCTAATCTTTCAAATCTAATCGAACAACACTTGAGAGAAGATAATAGCAAAATGTGTTTAATTTATGTTATATTCATGTTATACATTACAGTGAGGTTCGCAAGTAATTAGCACTAGAAGGCAGAGTTAATTAATAAATAAATGATTGAATTTTTAACAAAAATCTGAGTCATATACTAGAAAAACTATAATATATTGATAGATTTATTTTTAAAATGTTGCTTTTAAATGAACTCTACAGTTGTTTACTGTTTTCGAGCTTTTATCTCTGAATCGATATACAGAGATTGACAGAGACTACTGCACACAAAGTTAGGTTTGTTAAAAACAAGTAAGATTGTATTAGCTTCTGGTGACTAATCACATTTCAACCTCACAGTATATAATCTAATTTATAAAATCACTTATATATGTTAAATGTGATATTTGTGTGACAGAGTGCTGGCTAACTACCTGGGCTGGTCAGTAGTGCAGTCACTTACCTCATGTTTGTCAAAGCCGTTTCGCGAGGCCTCCAAAATATTGCGTAAAGCGCTCATCGGTTCAGAGGTTTGCAAAATAACCAAGGCAATACGAACTAATTAACTAACTAATGACTTGCCAGGGCACGGAGTCTCCTTGGCGATTCTGTGTGTCTGACGTGAACGGAGTGATGGGCTTTGCTTTGGGTTCGATGTTCGTTAGGGCCGTATTTCACGGCGAGTCCAAACAAATGGCACAAACTATGATAGAAGAGGTTAGGGATGCGTTCAAAAACAATTTGCCTCATCTCAGTTGGATGGATGACCAGACACGGCAGTTGGCCAAAGAGAAGGTATGCAGATAGAGTAGAGTTGAGTTAAGGTTTAACTGGTTTAGACTAACTGCTTGAATCGTTTCCAAAGGCCGACGCAATTACAGATATGATTGGATTTCCGGATTTTATTTTAGATGAGACCAAGCTAAATCAAAAATATGAAGGCGTATGATCTCTGTAGAGCTTGTATTCAATTAGTATTAACTCAATTAATTTTAATCTTAATTTATAATCTCAGCTCAAATTTGAAGAAGAAGAATATTTCCAAAACAATATTCTAGTCAATAAATTCGCTCTAATTAGAAATCTTCAAAAAATTGATAAAATGGTTAAAAAATATATTATTTATAATTAGTTCTTAAAAATAAAATTTTTATTTTGATCCAGGCTAATAAAACGGAATGGGAAATGTCTCCGCCCACAGTTAATGCATATTATACGCCTACCAAAAATCAAATAGGTAAGTTATATAGTTAATAATGACTAAAGTTTTTAAGTTTTTTAAATTTAATATATTTGTAATATTAATTATAAAAATAGTATTTCCTGCCGGAATACTCCAGGTATTACATTAAAAACTTATTTATAAACACAATAACATCTAAATTTGTATCCAAAGGCACCCTTCTATGACGTCAATTATCCGAAATCATTAAACTTTGGGGCAATGGGTGTAGTGATGGGTCACGAACTCAGTCACGCTTTCGACGGTAACATTGCGACGACAAATAATAGATATTTAAGTTTTTGATTAATTTGAATTATCCGTCGTTGCAGATCAGGGCCGAGAATACGACAAATTCGGAAATTTGCACCAATGGTGGAAAAACAATACGATCAAGCAATTTGAGGAACGGATGAAATGTTTTATCGAACAGTACTCTCAATACAAAGTTGGAAACGAACGCGTATGACATCGATTGACCATTTGACGAATTTTTTATTGAATTCTTTATTAAATTCATTCAATATTAGGTCAACGGAAAGCAGACAATTGGGGAGAATATAGCAGATAATGGTGCTTGCTCTTAAATTTTTTCTTCGATTTAATTATTTGAGTTCTTATTTTTTAAATCATTTTTACAAATATTAATATATTTAAATATTTAAAAAATATTTTCACTTTTATGTTTGCTTTTATATTTAGGAGGACTTATGGCGGCTTATAATGTGAGGAAAATTAATTTTAAAAATAAGAAAACATTTCAATTAAAACAAAACAATTGTTAACTATTTAGGCGTATAAGTCATGGCTAAGCAAATATCCAACAGAGCTGCCACTGCCCGGAGTCAATCTAACCAATTTGCAGCTCTTTTTTGTCGGATTCTCTCAGGTCTGGTGTTCTACGAGTACTCCCGAAGCACTGAAACTGCAAGTTATGAATGACCCGCACAGTCCGGCTCAATACCGAGTGATCGGAACTCTTTCAAACTCTTATGAATTCGCCAAACAATTCAATTGTAAACCCAATACAGAAATGAATCCAAACAAGAAATGTGTCGTTTGGTAACGCATTTGATAAAGACTTGACTCAAAAACTATATTCAAGTTATTTCCGAATGAGAAGAAGTGTCAATCATTTTTCTATCTGTTTATTGTTTAAGTGACACAAAAAAAACTTTTAAATCTATAAAATATTTTTTACGTTTGATATTTGGAAAGACAATAAGTGTTAGGCTTTTGGATAAAAAGCCGATCGATATAAAAGAGTTTTGTTTTGTCTAAAATTCAGTGAATGACGAATTGGAACTCTTCTGAGCTCTTCCATAGAATTTGCTGTCAGAACGACGTATTAAATGAGATCAACAATTGGCTTAAAAAAGTGAAAAGAGATTATTATTATATTTGTTATTTCAAAAGACTAAAACTAATATTTCGTAAATGTATAAATTGTATTGTATTCTATATTCGCTTTTGAAATTGTATTTCAATTAGAGCCTGATTTCGGTCGGGATTACAACTCCCGGTTCCCGACAGTTTAATCCCGGTTCCCGACATATTAATCCCGGTTCTCGTCGGGATCCCGATTTAGGGTAAATTATATATAAAATTATGTGTTTACTGAAAAATTTACATTTAACTCTAATTTTAGTAATTTATATGTACCAGAGATTTAGATTTTCGGTCAATCCAGGGGAGAATAAGGATAGAACATTTTCCAAAAATGTTTAAAAAGACTTAAAATCACTTAATTTTGTTTTAAAATTTTAACTTTATTTAATTGAATTTAAACTAGATTTAAATTATTTTAATTTAAATAGAATCTAGCACCAATTTAGAAAAATTTCCTAATTTTGCCATAAAATTCTAAAAATTTGCCATACGTCTTCTGCCGGAGAGTAGAATATTTTTGCGGACTAAATGCTAGGGAAGATAAGTTCTAATTTTAAAAATAATGGGATTATTGGCTGATCTCTCCCCTTTATCTTTATTATACACTATAAACATTGTCTAAATTTAAATTTGTTTATAAATTGATCTGTTTAATAAAACAATAATTTATAAAATCATTTCAACACATGATTTGAGGTTACATTTAATGCCTGAATAAAACTTTTATTAATTTTTTAAATATTAAAGTCTGACTTACTTTACTAAACCATTATTTTACACTAATTTAAATTTCTATTATAATTAATTTATATTAATATTCAAAGTCGGGACTCGACCGGGATTCCCGATTAATTTCGGTCGGGATCGGGATTAGCAATCCCGAGTCGGGATCGGGATTCCCGACAACCGAGATCGACCTCTAATTTCAATTGAATTCGTATTCAAATGTAGTCATAAATCGTCAAAAACAACATAAGAACTAATTTTAATTGTGAAGAAATATTTTAATTAAAAAAACTTTTAGTTCTTAAGAGCGTTTCTTAAGATTTGGATATTGAAAACTAACTTGTCAATTTGAGAATTTAAAAAAATTTATTTACGTTGATTTTGATTTGGAATTTTCTTGATTATTTATTTAAATCAAAAATTACAATTAATTATTTGAGATTTTTTATCCACAATTCATGGTTCATACGTCCAAAAGAAATGGAATTCTGTTTAATATATAATTATATTATTTTTCATAAACTAAATAAAAGAGTAATTCTTTTCAAAACGAATTACAGCAAATCGTTGACCATTACCTGAAACTCACGTCAATCATCACTTCCTAATAATGTATTAAATTTGTTGTATTGAAAGTATGAAGTTTTTAAGTATTTATTGTTTATTTGTATAGAAAAAATTATAATTAGTCAGAGCTTAAATATTGTAACAAATTAAATAAATTGTGTTATTTTTTATCAATTGTCATTAATTTCTTAAAATTCTTAATTGCTATTTATTGTCCCAGGTGCAAATATAACTAAAACATTATATTGAATGGTTAGCTACTAAATTTGAAAACTAAAAATATATATCTGAAAAACATTGATGTTAGCTTCAAGATAACTTTTAGTTTTTATTTCTAAAATGCAAAAGTAAATTAAGTTGTTGATTTCTAAATTGATTTTTATTTGATTTAATATATTTTATACACAAAACTTTAGTTTAAGCTAATACAATTTGTTTGAAAATATATTCCATTATTTATTTTACAAACAAAACAATTGCTTAATTGTTACAAAAATTTAATTAATTAATATTTAATGTATAATGAATGTTTAATTGAGAATTATATGTAATTTATTACAATTGTGTCAAAACAAAAATATAGTTAAATTAAAAAATTATTATAGATATTACAGGGTTTCAGATGGTCGGCCAATTCAGAAGCGGATTTTTGAGAAAAATTTATATAAAATTCTAGGGGTCTAAGGGAGAAGGGAATTTTTCAAAAAATGCTTGGAAATTGTAATGTAACTTAAGTAAATTTAACTGAATCTAAACCAGATTTAGCACTGATTTAAGGGAAATTTTCTAATTTCGGCCAAAAATTCCAAAATATTTGCCAGCCGCCGAAGGTGCTCGACAAAAAGTCGAGGGGGACAAACTGCTAGGGTAATAAATGCCAATTTTTAAAACCAGGGGGATTTTGATCTAATAAAACACTGCTAGTAAGCAAGCTTTAATTTTATTTTACTTAAAATTTAATAAGTAATTTAATTATCTCAAATTAAACAATTTTGTCAAATTAAAAATTTAGCTGAAACAGCATTTTCTAAAAATATTTAAAATTATTTTTTGGTACATATAAAAATATGCTATTTTGTCAATGTCTTAAGCTTCTTTTAGTGTATGTCAAGACGCTAACATATTACTGTAAAAATTAAAAAATTATTTTATATAACATACAGAATATAAATTTTACAAATTAATTATATTTTGTTATAAAATATCATATTAGCTTCTTATATAAAATATTAAATCTAAATTAAAGCAGTTATATTTTATTTTATTTAAATTCAGATTAAGAATTCTTTTGTTTATATTTAATAATTAATTATAAAAATAAGTTTTAATTGTTTTAATCAATTTTTCATCTTGCAACTTTGGCAATAACTCGAATGGTGTGTATCGAATTGAGCAAAATGCATTTTCAGCAAATCCTTTATAATCAAATTAAAAAGTATTAATAAAAGATATGCAAACGTAGAGAATTTGCCAAAACATTTGCTTAAACAGCAAAAATTATTGAATAATATATCTGGATGATATTTGAAAGCATAATTTATGCTAAAATTGATATAAATATAACTTTCAAATTACAATCTGTAGTTGGAAATTATAAAATAGAGTTATCGATAAATTCCAAAATGATTTAACTGATAACAAACTTATGTAGAAAATTAATTTTTATTAAACAAAAGAAGAAAATAGATAATGATTTAAATTGGTTACGTAATGGTCACACAATTAATCCGAACAACTGACCTAAATATTTTTAGCCAATGCAAGTCGCCAACTTTTTTTGGCCAATATGCATTTCGCCAAACCAATTTATAACATCGTAATTTATACACGAAATAACAAATTAAAATTATTTAAAGGCTAAAAATAGTAATAAATTTTTAATTAAAATATTAATACAGTATATAGTCGATTATAGCCAGGCAATGTTAATGCACTAACAAGAAAGTAGTGATGATGAATGCACCAGTAGCACAATTCAATTTTATCAATGATTTTTAGCGAACCAAGTGATTGCTAAAATCGAGTTTATACTGCATTAAACATTTACAGCATTTGAAAATATAAATTTGTACAATTAAAACTTTATCACAAGTTTTCTTATCATTTCTTTGATTGTAATCTTATCCACAAAAAAAATTATTTTAAGAGCACAGTATAAATATGCTTGCATTAACTCAGAAATGTTTTAGGCGAAATGCATCTATTTTTGTACCAAATGCATATTGGCGAAATGTATTTAGTACAGTTTGAAGTATGAATGAATATAAAAGTTTAAACAAACAAATGATGAAACTTAGAGATACCTATTATAACACTAAAATGCTATTAAAGTTTTAGACTTACAAGCAAATATTCCCAGAGGCAACACTAGAATATTCTTAAAATTATTTTTAAACAAAAGTAAATCATATATGATATAAAAAATTGATTTAGTTTTTGCCCAATTTTACCTGGTTAATTGTATATGTTTCCTCTCTATACAGTATATATGCATGCACAAATATTTCGCAATGATCATTTGTGGCAGTAAAATCCATCATTGCTGTATTGCTATATTGAACAAAAATCATACATGCATATTTATAGAGAGGAAACATATAATTTACAATAGGTATATAGAATATTTTAATTAATTTAATTTAAATTAACCAGGTAAAATTGGGCAAAAACTAAATTAATTTTTTTATATTATATTGGATGTACTTTTGTTTAAAAATAATTTTAAGAATATTATGGTGTTGCCTCTGGGAATATTTGCTTGTCAGTTTTTTAATTAAAACAAATAATTAATTTTATAATTTTAATGTTTTATTTTACTTTTGTTTAATGTATATTTATTATTTTTTGCTTTAAAATGAATTTTTATTCATTTATTTAAAAAAAAAGTTAGTCTTACATTAAAAAATTATACTCAATAGAATAAATAGCGTTTATTATTTATTTTGTTATTAAAATTGTTCTTGCAAATTGGATATCGTTCAATATGCATACGCGCACAATGGATTTCGCTCAATTCGATTTAAACCACTCTAATACTGTAATGTTTTAGGAACTCAAATAATTGCTGATAATATGTGTGGGTACTCTCGGTACGATAAAATATACTAATAATTTACTAAAATTTAGAAATATATTTACAAATAACAAAGACTTGTGTAAAAGTATAAATAATAAATGCATGACATAGTTAATCGTATAGGCATGTTTATAAATTAATTAAAATTGGAAAAATAATCTAGCCACAAACTTAAATTTATATCTGAACAGAAACAAACTAATTACAAAGCTTTAATGCGGTATTTTCCTACAATTAAACTGATTAAGCGCATGTTTATTTATCATACTATCAAATTATATATTGATAATCAAAGTTGTGTTCAAATAAAGTAAGAGTTCGAAGGATAACCTGCATTACTGGTGACAAAGGCGTTGTGAGACCAGGAACTGGAGTCACCTATATTTCGGGTCGAGTTCAATGAAGTCGATGTCCAAGGAGTGGATGAAATGCCTTCATTTACATTGTGACCATTGCATTGAAACTCATTGTTCGGCGCATTTAGATGTCCGACACTGTTGTTTGGGTTTAGGATATTGAGCATCGGTTGACTGAATGGGTCGCTCGGGTATGTCGAATGAGTCGGTATTTGATGCGATGAAATGAATGAGGACTGGACTGAAGAACCAAAGCTCTGGTGATTGTTTCGCGACCAAAGAGACTCTAAACAGTTATTCATTTATTAATTATGAGAAACAGATAAGAAATAATGAGAACAGATTTGGTTTGACAATAAGATAATGCTAGATTTGAAAAATTGCTTGGTGATTTTGGAATACTAGCATTTACAAAATTCTGAATATTTAAACTTGTTTGGTGTTTTGGGTGTAAGAGTAAAGCAAAGCATAAACTGTAATACATATTATATAAACATTGTAACAGAAATTCATTATTTAATAACATTTAACTCGTAACATATAAAATAAATTCAGTTTTATTTAAAAAATTAAGTAATTAATAAATAAACTATAAATAAAACAAGTTTATTTGTTAAATAAGTTAAAACATTTCTATCGGAAAGTTTTATGTGCAATGCGTTATATTGGCTTTATATTGCAAGGCTTTGATTTGTATTTGACTTGTCATTCATATATCGATTGATCAAATAGTTTATCTTTAAAATACAATTTATAGTCACAACCTAATTTTGTCAATATATATATATATGAGACTATATGAAAAAATGAGACTAAAGTGTCAATAAATCACATTTTGAATCAAAAGAAATGAAACCTAATTACAATTTACCATTATACTATTTGGTATATAATTTGGTATATAGTTAAAAAGCGTCGTTTAGTAAGGATGGGGATTTTAGCTGAAATTTCACTAAAATTAGTAAATTATTATTTAAATAATATTAGTTAAAATAATAACTTTTTATTAAACCCCAAATTCTATGATAATTATTAAAAGATTAAAAATTTTATTTAATGTTTAAACTTTTATTTTTTGTATTGAATTTTTGACAAACTACTTATTAAACTTGTTATTCACTGATCATTATATTATGTCTATATATTCATACACTAAAAGATTTAGAGTATTTTCAGAAATATGCTCGAGCCTAGCTCAATCCTTATCAAACGACGCTTCTAATATATAATATTAGCTTTAGTCACTTTGTATTAATATATACATTTCCATGTTAATTAGTCCATTTCCTCAATTGGGATCTACAAAGTGATTGGCATTATATAGAATATATGACAAACCGTTGTTGTGTCCAAATTCCGGTCCATCCATATAATGCGATGAAATGTTTGATTGAGAATAGCCTCCAATATTGAGATTGGAGGTAGAGGTGGGAGGCATTGGTGGTGGGGTTGACATAAAGCCAGAGCCCATCTGAGAGCCCCCGACTTGTTTACGCCAACGCGCTCTTCGATTACTGAACCATACCTTCAAATATACATTTTATGAAAATTGGCTCAAAATTAAAGCGCATTGTTCTGAATGAACTAGTGAGTTTAAGTCAAACAAATCCTGCAATCATTACCTGAACCCTGGCTTCAGTTAATTTGGTTTTTTGTGCCAATTCTTCGCGAGTATAAACGTCTGGATATTGAGTTCTCTCGAAAGAGCGCTCGAGTTCGTCGAGTTGTTCCGCTGTAAACGTAGTTCGAGACCGCCTTTGCTTTCGCTTTAACGGTATTCCCGGCTCGGAATCACAGTCCGAGTCGTCTTCACTTCTTCCTGTTAAACCAGTTTATTGTCAATTTACTCAATTAATATTATATTTGTATTTATATTTATAGTGTTTTCATCTTTTATTTAATAGTAATTTAAGTTAAAATCTAATTAATTGAACAAATATTCAAATGACACAATAGGTCTATTAAATTACCATCATCATACAGTTAATCTAAAATGTGTTGGAAATTATTTAGTTTATAAACTGGAGTACTATTGAGCGTAGACCACACCGAATGCAAAAAGGACCGTGGCATAGACATAGGCACAAGCACAGGTATGTTTTTTGGAGTTATAGGCATTTTAGCTGTGATGGTGGGCTAAGTATTGAACAACAATATGAAATGATGTTCAAAAGCACCGCAACAGAGCTCACACCTTATATTTATGCATTGATCGGCGATCACGACTATGACTTGTTCTCAACAGTTGTGATTTGCAATGACTTTTGTCGCAGTCCGACAACGACTGCCTGCAGTGGACCACAATATAGTACAAGATGTGCATTGAAGTACTTCACGTGGGGTCCAGTGCTGGCCTTACAGCCCACACGAAACAACTCATACGGCCCATACATGCAATGTAAGCGTCGTTTGCTTTCATGTGTTTGAAGAATCGAACCAAAAGTATTAAATGTTATTCAGCTTTCGCACAAACAAAAGAACACAATATTAGCCAACTTTGTCATTATTGGTGACATTTTTAGCTGATGGCCACCTACTAGGGCTCATAATGCTCTGGGCTATGAGTGAATAGAAAGGCGGAGATTCGTTGCCATCATTTGATGCTACAGTTTATTGAAACGAAATGTAAAAAAGCCAAAGACTACCGAATTGTCTAACTTTAAAGAGACCGCAACTACAGGTCTGAAGGATTGAAGACTGAATGTAATACTAAATAAGTTCGACGACGAAGAAGATGAGTCAAACTTATTACTGAGAGTATTAGCGCTGGAAAGCACTGGTATGGCAACAATGTTGGCAATTGTTGGCTAAAGTGATCACAGGTGTCGAAAACAGGCGTTAAGTTTGTGCATATTTAGAGCGGATAAAAATAAACTATTGGATAAAAAATGAGTTTCGATTGAATCTAAAGTTGTTTTTCTCTCAAAGAATAGATGGAAATGATGTATAATCGGAATGGCGTTCAGTCACTAAATGGTGCCAATTATCAATGGTGTGGCTGAGAGCAGTGGAAGCGCTACACAATTGGCTACCGAATCAATATATGTGCGATATGTGCATGCATTCAGCTCAGGCAACTCTGCTCTGGTAGCTCTGGTCTGCCGGTGATGAGAGAGAGGAGCAGAAGTGCGAGACTGGAGAACTCACTCTCCTCTAAATTAGCGGAACGTCCTATTCATGATATGAGGCCAACATGTGAACGGAACACCGAAACAGAAATATATATAAAATCAGATTCGATATACATGATTGCAATTGAACTGAAGCAACAGTTTTGCGACTCAGACTCAATACGGTATGTATGGCTCGAATCAATGGACAATGGGTTGTCTCCCGAATGAAAATTTTCTATACTTTGCTCTAAAGTTGATGAGAAGAGCGAATATACGAATATATTTGAACTTTTAATATAGAGAGTAATGTTGCGACCATTAAGGACTGCTGCCGTGATTTCACGCACAAACAGTTGAACAGCTCTTAAAAATTGTGCCTAATTTTAAATTGTGCATGTATGTAGTATATTGCATGTATCTCCAACACCACCATCTGCCAATCTGCCAAAGTTTGTCAAAGATAGGTTGGTACAAATCAAAGAAGTCTGAATATGAATGCCAATTCGCTATCACAGGTCTGCAGAACTACGCACAGTTGTATTGCACTGAACGGCAATATACGGCACTGAAGGCACTGCAGGCACTGAGCGGTTCCTTTGCTCGTAATCAGGCATAGAAAGCACAAAAAGCATACAAATCATACAAATATGCATTAAATGCATTTAGAATCAGATTCTTATGGATTGCGATGCAGTACTCATGCATTGAATAGCTCTTAACTAACTAACTATTTAGTGTCGCTAAACGCACTTAAACGCACTTAGAAGTTGATATCAGATTAAGAGCAAAACAAATCGAATGTTCACATCAATGATAGGCTCACTTACCGCCCAATATCCCATCAATGCTATGGTCTTTACGCGAAGAAAAATCACTGATTGACACATCACTCTCATTACCACTTCTGTAATCACTGCCTCTATTGCTTCCGCGTAACACACGACTAATAGAGCTCACACTCGGCGCTGTGTTCTTGTCGCAGATTCCTTCCTAAAAACAAACAAGCATTAAATCACATTAAATCATAATAATTTATATGTTCTTTAAATGCTATATTTGATCTTGCTTAATCGGCTGACAAGCAAGATACACAAACATTGATATTAACAAAACCTATCTAGGAATATACAGTAGTAATATGTTTTGGTAAATGGTAATATATACGCTTTTATGTTTACATCTAGTTAAAACACAATTGCTTTGCATTAATCGAATTTGATTGCTTTAATTGAATTGGATTTTTAAAGTTTATTCAAACCAAAGTAACCAAAACTAAGTTATTATCAAGTTTATATAAACATAAAAATCAAACAACTTACTTTAATGAGTCGATCCCGTATCTCCCAGCTGAATATTCCTGGGTTCTCTTTCTTGTAATCTTCAATCTTTTTTTCGACCTCTGGTGTGGCAACTCTTGGTTTACTGCCTCCTATAACCCCTGGCCGTATACTTCCAGTTTCCTGATATCTGTTGAGTATTTTGGAGACACATCCGTGAGAGACACGTAGTTGCCGGCTTATAACACAGGGGCGCACCCCCGCCGCCGCCATCTCCACTATCTTATAGCGAATATGGTTTGGAAGCGGACGACCGTTGATGAACACACCGCCTAATTGGTTGACTCGGCCCTGACCTGAAGTTAGCAAGTTGCGATCATTTTCTCATAATATATTATATAATAAAAATAGAAATAAAAAATATAAATGTAAGGAACGGAACCTTCGAGTAAACATATAATTTCAATATTCTGTGAATTCCATTTCGAAGGCATTACTTCTTAACTGATTCCAAATAATATTTTTAGTCAAATACAAGTTTTGGAATAATCTTCGAGTAGAAGATATGGTGTTTGCACTTATGGCACATTATAAATGTGGTCATTAGGGAACAGAAGGGAATACCGAAATAAACTCAAAACTGATCTAAATTTAATGAGAAGACAGAGGAGAGGGACTTAAGTTTCGAGACATTATTTTGAGTTTCTTTATACATACTGTACATACAGTGTCTATACTGTAGTTAATTAGTGCCTCATTTCTGGCATATTTGAGCCACAGTTTTAAATGAGTCACTGAATCAGTTCTATAAGAGTGAACACATTAGCCTTTATTCACAGAGCTATCAATTTATTAATTTTACTCTTTTATCGGTTAATTCATTAGTTAGCGATTAAACCACTTGAATACTGTATGATTCTAATTTTAATATAATTATATTTTTAAAATTTGATGTATATATAGTTGTTATTTGTTTATTACAGCAATATGTTTGTGTATTATTGCAAAAAATGTCACATTTAACTGTATGTTAAATTGTAAATTAAATTAGTCTAGCTATATTTTTGAAATTATTATATTTAATTAAAAAACAAATATTTAAATAAAACTATTGCCTAAAATGCACAGTACATTATACTCCTATATTAACTTTAGTTTTGCTTGGATTTTCTTTTAACTTTTACTTGATTAATATTAAAATATTATTAATACTATAAATATTGAAATTAACTAATTAATAAATTTAAATAAAATAAAAACAATTTTCCTAAATGAATTTTTAAAAATAATTAAACACTAACATTATAAATAACATTAATAACATTATATAATTAAATTGTTATTAATTTTTAAAAATTATAATTAAAGTAAGTAAATATGTTTTTGAAAAGACATTTTGATGGCAAAAGCACTGTATTTATATAAGTTAGACCTACTTAATCAAATGAAATAAACATTTTGACTTTCATCGTCTAATTACTCCCTTTTAGTATTTCCGACTTAATGCAAATGTTTAGATATGATGAGAAAATAGTTCAAGTGACATTTAGCAAATAATCAAAGAGTTAACAGCATTTGCAACAATTATTAATACCATATGACTGTCATTAGAAATATAATATTTTCAAAAACTTAAGAACGACAACTTATGGAAATTTGTGTCTATGAAAAATTAATTTAATATGATACAGAACATTTTAGTTTAACTAATATAGGCTAATCAATAGCATAAAAGTATATTGTTGAAAGTCAATAACTTTGGATTAAAATAACAAATTTTTATGTATGATATACCAAATTAATTATTAAACCACTCTCTATTAATATTATTAAAAATATATTTGTAAATAGTAATAAAAAAAATTATGGACTGGTACAATTAATAAAGATCACATTTGGGTTTATTTAGGGCTTGGGTGGACAGAGCTGGCTGAATTATTAGTAAGTCAGAAAAGAATAAAATAGTTATTTCAATAAGAATTTTTGCTTAAATTAAAAAAAGAAAATTTAAACCACAAGAATTTGTATTTTTCTTACAATTTTTAATTTAGTACAAATTTATGACATCTAAGCTGAAGTATATTAAAAAAAATTGAAAAGTTTAAATGCTGCGTATATTGATTATTATGTTTGGTATTATCTTAAACGAATATAAGCAAAATAAAAATTTTGAGATATGGCTAGAATTGAAAAATAGTTTTTAAAAAACCTGGAAACAATTAGCTCGATAACTAATAAAACAAAGTTTGAGAAAAAGGGATCATAAAAAATCGCCCCTGATTTTGAAAAATAACATTTACCCCCTATTTTGGTCCGCGAAAAGGTATTCTCAACAATTTTCCGGTGACCTCTCTGCTGGCAAATATTTTGGGTTTTTGGTCAAAATTAGAAAATTTTTCTTGATTTAGTGCTAAATGCAGATAGTTAAATTGCATCACGTGTAAAATCCAGGTAGTTATTATATAGGTTTTTTAAACATTTTAAAACCCCCCTCCCCTAGTTTTTCCTAAAATTTTAGCCAATCTTTTTTAATTCACACCTCGACCCCCTGGATTGGCCGACTTTCTCAATCTGTGCTATTGTAGCCTAATAGATTTTTTCAAATTAATAGCAACAAAGAATTTCATATTAAATAAATTTTTGTACATTAATTGCTTAAAATTAAAACAAATAATAATTTAAAATGCTCCTTTATGTTACTAGTACAGATAAAAATCTGCATATAAAAGTTATCTAACTTATTCAAAATGTTCAAAGACAATTTTCGGAATATTCCAAATAATTTAATTAACAATAGAAAGAAATCATTTAGAAAGAAAAAATTTTAAACATATAAATTATTTAAGTTTATTGCAAATTACTAGACAAAAGAACATTGTCTATAATCCAGGTGTTTGGGTAAAAAATAATAATTTCAATATTCATATGATTGACGATTAGTAAAAGCTCTATTCCATCGATTGTTTTGGTGTTAAAGAGTCCGAACTTTGAAGCAAACAATTATAGTACAACTCTCGGCATACCTCTTAGGGCTACTGAAGGGTGTGATGTTGTAAAACTAAAAAACATTTCAATCATAACTCTAACCAACAATTAATAGTGTCTTTGCTTTTCTAGTGCTGTCAAAGATTTTTTGTATTAACTCTAGACCAGACACTCCTTTCTATGCAGACAATTGAATATAATCTCATTTGCTTATCGACTCATATATTTAGTTTCTCACACTTTCTTGTTGTAATTTATAGCTCTTTTCAAAATTGAAAAGATTATTTCAAATATTTTTTGCTATTATTTCCTCTCCTAATATTTTTTATTTTTTAATACAATTTATTTTGAGTTATACAAAATTATTATCTATTGTACAGAATATAACTAATAAAATACAAGCTTTTCAGAAGAATTTGTTTTTACATTAATTTATTTACTGGAAATACTTATATAATTAAAACACTTTATGGGATGAATTTTTAAAAATTATTTTGATATTTAAAGTACAGTATATACTATATAGCGAGACTGTGAGATCTAAGTTTAAATAAGAAACTCAGAGAACCTTTTACTCAAAGTGAAACTCAGACTCATGTTCTAGTAATACTCAGACATTGATAATATTGAAGCCTAGCTTTAATTTAAAGCATAAACTCAGTCAATATACTCTTTATATTATGTTTAACTACAGTATAAAAGTTTTTAAATTAAGAAAGTTATTAAAACAATTTACATAAAATTGACAAATAAATTTTTAACAAAACTAAAACTTAACAAATGTTTATATTTTGTTAAACATTTAAAATTATTTTTTTAAGAGTGAGTAAAAAACCATTCTTTGTTAGGTCCGGGCCAAGGTCATTTTATTTTTTTAGTTGGTTTGTATTTCTAGCATAATCCTGATCTTTAGAATAAAACCTCTTTAGTTTGAAAACTTTAATAAAATATATAATAATAATTAATAAGTTATTACAATATATGTAGTTTCTAAAGATCATTTAGCCGAAATATTATATAACAATAAATATTTAATAAATTTAGTTTTTTTTTCTCAATTAGATTTTCAGTGAAAGATATCTTAAATTATATTTATATTTAAAATAAAAAATTATAAAATAGTTTAGTAATAATTTTATTTAAAGTACATGCATACTTTTTTAAATTATTTTAAATTTAAAACATCTTAAAATAATAAAGATTATAAACACACAAGTAAAGTTTACCGGCTTATTTTAAGTAATCTGTTTAGTTGGATAAAATTTCACACATTTTAAAGAGTTTATATAAAATTTAAGTTTCTTAAATAATTAAGATTTTATGCATTTAACTTATTTAGTTTTGAAAAACTCGAATTAAATTTATGAGACATAAAAATTTACAATACCTTGAAAGGGGTATCCAGCAAAGATGGGCCGAATGCTAATAGCACCCGAAACTGCCATAATTTTAAGTTTTATTTGAAAAGTTGGCTTAAATTTGACGATTTTTATGACAGAACTTTAGTTTTAACAATCTTCACAAATGCTTGCGGTCATAGAAAAGACAATTAAAGCGATTGATATAGCGTCTGATATAGCAATCCTTTTAGCGCTTCCTTCTGTGAGCTCTACCTTCTCATTGCTGTCCAAATATTATTACATTTATTGGTGTAATTCACTTGAAAGCTCTTAATAATAGTAATTATGAGTTAATAATCATTTTATTGGTTTAATAGGAGTTACTAATCATAAACTTTAAAAATTACTTACGCTTTAAGTATGAGTTTAGAGATGGAAGTTATGAAGCAATAGAAGCAATACTCGGATATAGTAGTTGTTGAATGAATGAGAAACACTTGAATTGCTTAAATCCAACTGAATTAGGGTCGTTGACAATAAACAGAATCATTTTTCCAAACTTAAGCCATTTATTATAGGACTGGGAGGCGCAAACATGTTTGACATACACATAGCTTAGTGTCAAACAAAACTTTTTTACTCAAACATTCTTTTGTGCTTCACTTCCACCCAAAGCCATCTCTAACTCGATTGGTCGCCGACTCATCACTTGGGACGTCCCGCTATAGAAAAGCGTTGTAAACCAATCTGTTTAAGTCGATTATATCATACAATGCTTATAATCAATATAACCTCTTTATATTATACTGTATCTACACTGTTTACAGTATTTACTGTATTTAAAGTATTAGTAAATGTTTAATATAATCTTAATCTAAATTTTAATATCGATCTCAGTTTTGATATTTGCTTTGAGTTTTCATCAATTGGTTAATTAATTGAGTCGTGTGTCATTAATTAGGCCATTCCTTCATTTATTCTTTTATTTAATTGAAATATTTGTTGAAAACAAATGCTTAGAAAAGGTTTTAATTATTTGTGAGACAGAGATAGAAAACAGACATTTCTAATCAATTGTTGTTTATTTTAATATATTATGTTTAAGTTTTAAACTTTAAAATATTTTAAGTCTTTCTTTAGTTTTACAAACTATTTTTCAAATAAGAAGTTTAAATTACAAAAATGCCAAGTTTTATATAATTTTTAATCTAGAGTTTAATTAATTTTTTAAACATTAAATACACTTTGAATTGTCAAATAGTTTACAAATAGTACAATATTCAAAGAATTTATTATATTTTATCAAAAAATTATATGTATCGTAGTTAGAAGTTAAGTTATTTACATGATTAATAAAATTGTTTGAAAAATAAACTAATTGTAATTAAAAAGTGTATATTGATATAATTTTTTGGTTCAAAACGTATGTATTAATAGTTATATCGATTTGATATGTTCTTAATTAAGTGAAATAAAACTATTTAACCGAAAGTATTAAAGCAAAGACGAGCGCTAATTCAATTCAAAGTATGTCAAATGTTGTAAGTATTTCCAATCTTTTTATGGTTCTCATGATCACCGGTTGAGGTTTTGTCATCAATCAACTCAACTTTACTTTAGAGCCCATTTAGCTTAAGGTCTTATTCAGTGGGGATTCCTTGTATACCAATAATTGTGAGCAAGTCTTTTGACAATGTTTTCCAACTGATCATCTCATTTCTGATGTTCATTTAAGCATTAATATTAAATAATGTAACAAAAGAAATAATTATTTAAAATACTAAAATTAAGATTAAAATTTGCTAAAATTAACTTAAAATAAAACCAAAATCAATTTAAAGAAAAGTGATGAGTCTGTCATCAAAGTGGGCATTAAAAGCATGAAAACAAGGAGAGAGTCATTTAATAGGAAGAGAAAGCCGTAACGAATACCTGTTTGAAAGTCATTATTGCATTGCTTGAGGTTATGGCTTCGAAATGCAGTGATGGGGACAATAGACACAAAGACCGACTAACTGCTACTTCATGTTCGCCTACACTTTAATGATGGGCTGTAAAATAATTAGGTTAGAAAAGCTTGTGTTCTCTCCTTTTACAACGACAATGAGCAAGGTAATGGCAAGACAGAGGTAAACCAAAGGTAAAGGTCAACTTTTATCTATTTCTCGCCGAAAACCTTTTCTCGGAAAGAAAGCGCGTAATTGTGATGAGAAAATTGTGAGCCTTTGCCTCGTTTTTGCATTTGACTAACAAGATGTTAGAACTTAGAACTTAGAAGTTAGGCTCAAAACAAGACAGCCTTCAAAACACAAAACACAAAACAGCCTACAATTGGCAGACAATTGTGCTTTGCTTTTATCTTAAGTTATTGTATAAAAATATTAATCAAAACAAAATTCAAAACAATCTGTTCGTGAGCTGTAAGCCAGGAGTGGAATTAGATTCGGTGTCTCTCTTATCACTGACAACACCTTCCGATTCATTTGTCAACTGTTGTTGTTTAGGGGCGTCGATACCTAAACTATGATTTTCTATGAATTACTACAATTCTTACTGTTCCTACAGCTTCTGCTCATTCTGATTCTTCTGTATAAGTATCCTAGTTAGTCTTTCCATTTCTATTGCTTCTCATTACAGATAGAAATCATCAAAACTTTATTGCAGTTCAAAACAGGAAGAATAGAAAGAAAAGGTCAGATATGAGAGTCAAGCGACTAATGCTTTATTTAACAGCAGAATAATGTTTTATTTGCACAGAATCTCATTTTTAAAAAACTCAATATTGTTTTACTAGTTTGACTAAGAGTGCATTGTGTAAAGCAGGGGAAGAGGGGAACCGGTGCGGCGGGAGGTCCAGTAGCTCAGAAGCTGGAATGCATTGGTTTCACCAAATTAAACGTTTTGCGGGTTTGTCTCTCCTTTCAAAAATCTCCCACGAGTTGGCTCTTGTGCTTTCGATTCCGTTAATACTCACTTGTTAGTGCCAGAGCTCTGCCAGTGCTCTGCCATACTATGCCTTACAAATCGATTCAAATCAAACACTAAAACTTAAACCAAAATTATCAATGATTCAACCGGCTCTCTCTCCCTCTCCCTCTCTCCCTCCCTCCTTCCCTCCCTCCCTTCCTCTCTCTCTCCCTCTTTCTTCTGCTTTCTCTCTCCTGCTCTCTCTCTCCTGCTCTCTCTCTCTCTCTCTCTACCCATTCTCTCTCGATACTTCTCTCTCCTCTTTACTCATTATGAGTGAAGGTGAGGGATTGCATGAGAAAGTATTTTCAATGCTTTCATATAAATTATGTCGACTCTGACTCTCTAAGAGATAATTTATGAACAAATTCTAATAAAATGAATAATTATCTGCGACTTAAACAGACCATTAATTGAAATCTGAAAAATGTCTAAACGAGAAGTAAAGAGTTTTGATGAATGTTTTATATTTAATGTTTATGTGAAGACCATATTTTAAATTACTTTAAATGCAATTTTTCATTAGTTTTTTCTGTTTAGCTGTTGAGAACAGAACCTCAATTCAGACATAGTTTGCTTCAATGAGTTATATAATTGATTGACTTTTCTACTCTAAATTCTCATAACAGGAGTCTTCAAATAATAATACTTTAGATTTTTTCTCATTTCTAACAAGTTGGAAAAAATAAGTTAAAATTTTAAAGTTTTTATTATAGTTAGCCAAAGTCGGCTGAGGCGGGAGTTTTGGGCAAATAGTATGCTATAATTAATTAAAATACAAAGCTCAATGTGTGCATGTGTGTCATGTATAGCACAAAGCTAAATTGTCTATGCGTAATTTTATTTAAGTACAGGTATTTTAAATTTGCCAAAATTCTTGATATTTACTTATTTAACAAATTCCGTTTGGATTCTCACAAATACATTACTAATGATTCAACGATTTCATTGACAAATCTGTTTTTACAAGTTTGTCGAATCATAAATTTAGATTGAATTCTTTAAACGAACAATTTCTCGCTTTAAAGCTCAATTTTCAGTTAAATTGATTTAAAGTTCAATATTTGAATTATTAATATTATTGGTTTTTTATTAAATTTTTTTGTGTAAATTATTTTGCCTTTTCTAAAAAAGAATAATCTTAATTAAAATCAAATATAGATTTAGTTGGTCTTACTTGTTAGTATATTTAACTCTAATTTACAACAAACAATTTTTTTTAATACATATTATTTAAAAATTTTTAGGTTAAATAAAAATAAAATTAGAAACGATTAATCAATCAATTAATTTATTAAAACAATTTATTATAAAGCTATAATAATATTTAACTTTTAGTTTTTAAATCTATTTATTTATGCCATTAACTAAAGACTTATTTTTCATTTAAATGCAATCTTTTCTTAAACGAATTCCTCTTATTATTAATAAAATATAATTTGTGAAGAATAGAAGTAATTGCTTCTATACTTTGACAAACTCTTCAGTCAAGTATTTATTTCCTTTTAAGAATTGAGAAAATATTAATGCACTATAAAGAGTGATGCACTGTCTTGTGCTCGAGTTTTGCTTATAATTTGTGCTCGAGTATTGCTAGATAGATAATTTTTCAATGCAAAGCAGTAATAGATAGCAGTGACAAATAATTAAACTAACTTTTTATTTTGTTTGTTTTTCGAGTTTATTCACCAAAAACAGTAAAAGAATTATATAATGTCTAAGCATTTCAAAATTAACAAATACCCTTTACACTGTCTGTTCTTTACGTCATACATTAAAAATATATTAAATTTTTCTAAATATAAAATTTATAATTTTTTAACCGACAATTTTAAACAAACTTTACTGTAATTTTAATATAGTTAAATTTATTTAGTTTAGTTTAAATTTAATTTACATTTATTATTGAAATTAGATTTTTTTAATTTTAATTACAATATTTGAATTTTCATCTTTCTAAATTTACAAAAGATTAATCAAAGATTAGTTTAAAACATTATAATTTTGCTAGATTTAAAAAATATTTGTATTTATCTATTAAACAACATAATTTATTGTTATTAAAAAAATTATTATAAAAAGTAATTATTTCATTATTTCGACACTTTTTCTAAACTTAAGTTTGTCGTATAATCAAGTTATATAACTTTAAAATAATAACATAGTATGTAACAAAGTCCAATTGTAGACTAACTAAATTCTTTTTCTGGTTGTCTCTGTTTATGAGTTGTAATGACTTTTAACAAATATAGACCAAATATAAATTTTTAAAGTTATAGCCATTTGAATAAAATTTTATGCATTTTATTGTTTATGAGCGAAAAATACTGAATAAAATGAAAGATATTTTACCCACAAATCGTCATTATATTTAACACCATTTTTTTTATTAAGCAGCATTTTTCTACTAGACATTAATGTCAACATCGTTTTGGATTCTTCTGTTTATGAGTCACATAAACTGAAGTTATTTTTATTACAATCTTTAAAAAAAATTCTATCTTTTTTTCATGTTGATTTATAATTTAGATGTTGCTTGTCAATTAAATCTACAATAATGACAAATTATAATAATTCCTTATTACAATCAATTTAGTTTAAATTATTTACTGCTTATATACAAATATTAAAAATATATATAAAGTTTTTTTTGCAAAATATTACTATTACTAATATTTATTACTATTACTATTACTGATTTATCAATTTTTAATAAGTTAAAATTAGTTAATAAATCCAAAATTTAAAGTTTTATTAAAAATTAGCCAGAATTGATTTTAAAAACAATAAAATCAAACAAATTAAACATTTTAAATAGCTTTAAATAAAAAAATTTAAATATAACTTCTGATTAAGTGAAACCGGTATCGAATTGATTATAAGTTATAATTTATGATTAAATTTTACAAATTTAAACAATAAAATAAAATAATAATAAATAGAAATCTCATTAAAGTGGACTACAATTAAAAGCTGATTAGTGCTGAATTAATGCAAATTCATTGGTTGTAGTCGTTGTACAAAAGATTGTCTAATAAGTAAAGAGAGAAGTAAAGGAAAGGCACAGAGAGCAGACAAAGGCATGAATTGCCATACAATACATCATTGCCTCATCGTTTGCTTTTTGATTATTGCCATAAAAATGCGAATACTTTTAAATATGAATGCGTTGAATGCGTTCGATCGCAAACATATTGAAGAGACGACTATTTATTCGCTGTAAGTATGTGTGAGAGTATGAGTATGAGAGAGCAGGAGTGGGAGAGGATCAGAGAGAAAGAGAGAGACGTTTTACCAAATTCTCAGTTAATTGAAAAGAAGGCAATGGATGGCTATGGCTATGAAACGAAGATGTGATGCAGTTATGAGGCACTGGAAGATGGTTTTAAATGAAAGCAAAATTCTATATCAGACCAAAGTATTTCATACGAGAAACGAGAATATCACCAAGGTAACCGTTGAGCACTTGTAGGAACGGCGGTAACACAACTATTATTAGTTGTATATAAAAAGTGAAGTCACTGTCAAGTGTAATGTGTAATGATTTCAGTGATGCCTAAACTCTAACTCAAACTATACTTCAATACTCTTTTGTTTCACATCTATTAGAACATTAAAAAAGTTTAATCTAATTCTCTCATCAATTGTACGAATTGTAAGAAAACTTTTTATTTTGAAATAACAGTCGAAAAAAGAGGATATTATCTCAAATACTGTAAACTTTGTGCGAAAATATGAACACTTGACTTGACATAAGTGCTGGCGCTGTCAATGATGTCCACAACTGTTTGCTTCGATCGATTCGGAATCAAATTACGATAACTTAATTGAAACTTCATTTTCATTTGATTCAAGTGTTATAAAACCGTTTTCTCATTCGTTGTTTGCATTCCATTGCGAAGAATATACTAATTGAGTCAAACTGTGGCACTTTGACTGGTTGTGTTATCTTCGCCTTTTTGGCGATTGTCGCTCGTTCTTAGGCAGAGCACAGTCACCATCAACGCCATCGACGTCGACACTGACAGCGACTGCAACTACAACCACAGCGACAATAACGTCGTCCAAAGACCAAACTCTTGTCAGTTCTTCAGCGCTGGAAAACTCGACCGAAAACTGTTTGGAAGAGGTCTTCGCCAAACAAATGGATACAAAAGAGTTTAGACGTCGAGGAAAACAAATGGTTGACTACATCGCCGACTATTTGGAAACTATATCTCAAAGACGAGTCACACCAGACGTAGAACCGGGATATTTGAAACAGTTTTTGCCCGATTCGGCACCACTCAGGTCGGAGAGTTGGGACAAAATTATGATTGATTTCGAAAAGTATATAATGCCCGGAGTGACACATTGGCAGCACCCGAGATTTCACGCCTACTTCCCGGCCGGAAATTCCTACCCTTCCATTTTAGCCGATATGCTCTCAGACGCCATCGGATGCGTTGGCTTCTCTTGGGTTAGTATTATTCTTAATGTTTAACTAATTTTGATATTTAATCACTAAATTAAAATTATTTATAAATTACACTTTTTGAACGTCTTTTATGTTTTTATCCAAATTATAACTGAATTTAAGGAATTTAATGAAAAACTTAAGCGTTTATGTGCTTTAAATAATTAAATGAGAAATAAATAAAGTAATCGTTTATAGGCTGCCAGTCCTGTCTGTACTGAATTGGAGATAATAATGTTGGACTGGATCGGCAAAATGATTGGATTGCCGGAGGAATTCCTTTGCCTTTCGGATCATAAGAGCAAAGGTGGAGGAGTTATACAGGTATTGGCAATAAATCTATTTCTTTATTTTATTGCAATTTTCGACAACTGCTTACTCACTAAACACTCAGTATTTTTATTAAAATTTTTTCTCTAAATTAAATACTTAAAACACAAATTTAAAATTAATATTTAATACAATATATCAATAAAATAACAAATTGGGCCAAGGTGAAAAACATTAGAACAACTCAGAATGTTAGCATTAATAAGATGAAAATTGTGATTAAATTTGAAAATTTGATTAATGTTTAAGTTAGAAGTATTTGTTTAATACAATTTAAACATATAATTTGCAAATAAACTAAATTGTAACATGTAAGATTAATGTATACCTTTATATTGAGTGAATTAATAGAAATATTAATCAATAATGATTATGAATTTGAACAAGAACCCTCGTTTCAATCTATACGAGAATCCCAAATTA
>JAQFXP010000668.1:0-25976 GCA_034693685.1 Belba bartosi
CCACTTCTTGACTGTCTTTCGACATTTAATTTACATTTTATTCGATTAATTATATCATAACAAGTATTTCAAGAAATGTTTTTCAAAGTAAAGCGTTTAATAATTTAATTTAATTTAATTTATATTTCGAGAAACAAAATCTCCAATAAGTTTACGGATAACTAATCTCTCCAAAAGGTGACATCTTAGCGAAATAGTATTAATTAATTCAGTAATTTAATATAGCCAAAATTTAAAGTTAATTTAATTTAGAAAATAGTAATGTTAAATATAATAATGTCGAATATAAATTTAGTATTAAAATAATTATACCACAAATCAAACTGCTGAATTTAGCAATGTCAATGCTGTCTTTTTTTTGTATAATTAAACAAGAAGTTAGTTTCTTTATTTGATATTAAATTTGTATAATTTTACCTGAAATAAATTAATACCTGTATAAATTTTTAGCACTTTGTCTAGAAGGTTACCAAAACTATAAAAAATACCTTTTGTCATAGCCTTATACATATTACATTATTGTAATACCGTATTACTGTATTAAATCATCCTTCCGCTTTATTTTGATTCAAACATTTATTTATTTTGAAAATTTAATTTACAAATTATAATTTCATAAATTGGGTGCTTTAAAATGTAATTATTGTTTTTATAATTTTTTTTAATTTTAACTTAATAAATTTAATTTATATTAAAAATAAGAAAGGTTTTTAAACTTAAATATAGTTTTTGAAAACTTTACTCACTAATAGTTTCTCAAATAGAATTTGTGAATTTTTGATATCAATTGTTTTATATTTTATTTTTATTTAAGTCAAATATTTCAATATTCAAATAACGATTTATAAGTTTTTTGTAAAATTTTTAATATATTATAAAACATTTAGAATAAGTTGTATTTAATAAACTTTACTCACAAAACATTATTTAATAATTGATTATTTCGTAAAATTTTAAAATATTTATATAATTAAAGAATAAATTAAGAAAAAAAGTTAACGATTTGTTGATTATCTTAATTGTTGGCCAGAACTGGCGTCGCCTCGTATTGTGATGTCGATGATTGATGATATGGTTCTCTCGCAGAGAAATCGGTGTTTTCTTTAGTCAATTGGTCCGATTGGAAGTTCATATTAGGTGCTCCGCTCGGAAGGACTATCTGGTCGTAATCGACCACTTTTTTACTAAATTCATAACAAAAACAATTAATTTAAATAAATAAATAAATTGAATAAAACTATGAGCGCAGACAAACCCAAGACATTTGAGAAAAAGTTTGGTTAACCAGTTGTAAAGTTTGAATTCAGAGATGCCGGGGAAAACCCCTGGGTTGACCTGACCAATGTAGTACCAAAGGAATAGGAGTGTTATGAAGGCCGACAACGCATACCCCCATTGAACCAAAAACATTATTACGATTTTAATTACGGCTCCGGTTATGATAAGCCATCTGTTTGTGAGCCACGAATACCAAATGTTTTGTTTGCATTTGATTTCGTTTATATCAATTTTCGACTCGTGAGCCAAAGAACTATCGGTGCTATCAAACGACTCATCAGCACTGCTGGTCCCGCTTTGGTCCTGAGTTCGGTTCTTCGGTTCTTCCGGCGACTGGTCGGCCGATGAGGATCGGCTACTGCTTTGACTGCTTACTTGTCTCTTGATTTGGATGTGCTTTGTCTGCACCCTCTCGGGGAACAGTCGATCTAAATCATTGCTCTATTATAGCGATTAATAATATTTGCATTACTTTTCAAAAGTGAGCTATAGATGAGACTGAATGTCAGACCTTAACTGATCCATAATTAGCTTTTTTTGAATCTTTACTTTTGCTAAATGTGTCGAATGTGGGACTTGTGATCTCAGCCGAAGCCATAAACTTTGACTCTCTATTAATCTGAATGTCGAATGTCATCGCCAGTGAAAAGTAGGCATATTCTACAGTTGCATAAGTCAATAGGTATGGGATTGTGACTATTGGCGCCAAAACATTGATTTTTCCAATCATTATGAATATGAATGTCACGATTGAGAAGAGAAGTAACGCATTGACTGGAACTGAGAAAAAAAAACAAATTTTAAGTTTATTTTAATCAAAGCTAAAGGAAAGGAAAGGAAAGGAAAGACACCTTTGTTGGGTCCGCGTCCACCTGAAAATATACGCATAATTGGTATAATATTTTCGTTCGCAATGTTCTGTATTATACGCGGCGTTGCATACAATGAGCCCAAACTGTAAGACAACGACGAGATATAGAGACCCAAAAGTAGAAATATTCCGACTGAAGACGCCTTTTCTGCTATCATATAGTCGTTGAGTAATGCTGTTCGAGTGCAAGTGGCTTAAGAACAAACATTTTATTAGAATTTAACTTAAATTTGGATAAAGTATGTCTCGACTCACCTCCCAATCCAAGTGCAAATAACAAGTATAAGAAAAGACTGGTTCCGATCGCACTGAACGTTCCGATTGGAATGCTTTGACTTGGATTGTAAAGGTCTCCACTCATGTTAATGCCTGCCATTACACCCGTCACGGCCGGGAAAAACACACCAAACACATGGAATAAACTGAGTTTGGACTCACTTAACGCCGGTTCCCAATTGTTTTTAATATTCTGAATGCTGTAACCGATTACTCCTTTTTCTGTTCGGGTTTTAAATTCAAAGTTAACCGCAATTGTCAGAAATAATTGCAATTATAATAGAGTTGTAATACCTGGGTTGGATTGAATGAAGACACCAACCAGAAAGTCAATGGCAGCCATTAATAGGAAGAATAAAAGAATGAACTGTAAGCGGACGACCCACTTGACTCCGGCCACGTTTATTGATAGCAGAAGAAGTACGAGCGCCACACCTATAGATCGTTCCAACCATATGTTGTCGATATTCAACAGTTGAGTCAATGTTTCTGCAAATCCCATCACATGTAGAGCACATGAGACAGCCTGTCATCGGTGGTTAGATTTGATGTATAAAATGTATATTAATAAGCTTTAAATAAACTTGTACTGTATTATAATATCCTTTTTTCCTACTTTTAATTACTAAATCTAAATTCTAAAAATGTTTAGAAAAATAATCATTGTGCTTGCTCAATACAGTAGATAAATTTGGTTTTAAACTAGTTTTAAAAAATAGGTGTTAGTAAATTTTATTTTGCTCGAAGCCATTTAAATAACTTATAGAAATAATTGTATAAAATATAAAAATTATGCAGATGCATTTTTTAATTATTAACACTGTTTTGACAATTTCTTCCAGGCCTTTCATAACCCACATAAAGAAAATGTGTCGAAACTACTCACTTGACCGAAGCTGTATATTATGCTGACCGCACCTCCTATTCTGGATCCGAGAACATTGGACACAAGAACGTGAACATTGCCGCCGCCACTCAAGTGATGACATCTCTCACATATGCCAATACCGGCCAATACGGCCAAAGAGCATATGAAAACACTGCTCAGTATTATGAGAGCGGAGAAACCGATTCCTGCGTTTCCCTAATTATTATCGCATAAATCAAATTGAGAACAAACTGGCAAATATTTAAACATAATTAAAATTTTTAAAAATGTGTAAAAATTAAACTCAAAAGCCTTAGAAACGAGGATTTGGTAAACAGTAACAAAAAATAACAGCATTAAAAAGGAATTTAGCAAAACTTCATAAAATATAAATTTTATTTTAAAATCATTTTAATAAGAATTTAAAAGAATTAAAAGAATGAATATTTTAAACCAAAACCCAACTGGGTATTACTACTTTTTTTTGCTTAGCTTTGTTATAACTCATATCATATTAAGGCATATTTGAAAATTAAGAATCATAACCAACTTGTTTAGTATAATCGATCAATATTATGAATACAGCGCATCCGAAACATTCTTATCTAATTCCGTTTAATTCACTTTTAGATTTATGTTCAATAAACTTCAGTCGGAAATTCAGATATGGATAAGTTTTTATAAAGAATTCGGAATTATTTTTCAGCTATAAAATAAATTAAACAAGATAATGATTTATTTTGATAATATTTTTGTATAACTCAATTTGTATCTATAATGTTTTTAAAACATTTTAATGTTGGAATAATTAAAAATAATTAGTATGCATAATTTGAAATGCGGGCAAAAGTGTAATTATGTTTTATATGAAGCACTAAAAGCTTAACGATTTACAAAAAACAGAATATTATCAGTGATATACAAATAGAAATGAACAATATTTTTAAAATTCTAGTTTAATTAATTACTTGCTTTTTCAAAAGTATTAAATTAATTATATTTAATTTCAAAAAGAAATTTAATATAATTTGTTGGCAAAGAATAGTCTTTATTTGAAACACGATATCTACAAAATGAAAAAAATGTATAAAACTATTGATTTTGATTATTTGTATTCAACTGAGAGACTTAACCATTCTTTTAATTATCATAAATTGATTGTTTCGGTTATATTAATATACAAATAGATTTGAAATTATTTAGATGAATAGAATAGAAAACATCTGCAAAACTCAAAGTAGTTCAACAATTGATTGTATAAATACTTTATTTAATCAATTGCTTACCACAACCCAACCGGCCCTCAGAAAAGTGATTACACCAAACAAATGAATGACACAAGAAGTATAGACTCCATCCCAGGTTCCAAACAGTATGGGCTGAGATAAGAAGAAATTGGATTTCCACCACTGCTTCCCAAAGCTTTCCTATTAATAAAAACAAATTTCAGACTTAATTAAATGAGTGAAAAGATAAGCAGAAAAAGTGAGAATCACTTGATTCTCGAGGAATAGCTCATTGCTCCGCAAGCCTTGCATCAAATTAGTCGAATCGGCACAGGGATCAAAACCTGGTCTCTGTTGATAAGAGGCATTAGTCTGTAAGCCATACTGAGCCCAATTAATATTGTGTTTGGGCGAAGAATCTTCGATTGGTTTCGGTTTAGACATTTTCACCACTCGATCTAACCTATGCTATAAATCATATTCGAATTTACTGTTTCTATGACTAACTCAATATCAAAACATTTGGCGTAAACCGAAACATATGTTAGGTTTGCGAACAACTCATTTGTGAGCAAAGAATTATCAGCGGAACTACACTATGATTAGACTTAGGAATGAATTCTACTCTAACTCTACTCTATTCTATTCTATTCTATTCTACTCAATCTAGTCAGCGGTTAGAGAGCAGTCATCACAGCCCTACAGCACTACAGCACATGCCAACCCACGCCAACCCATTGATGGCACTGGCGTTTCGAAAACACGGAATACAACAGAATACAACGGAATAGACTGTAGATATCGATCTAACCAACCAATCTCATGCGCACTATTCGATTCACTGACTTTTAAACTTTATCGCCGGTTCCTTACCTTCCTTAAGGTCCCTTATCTCAGGTTATCTATTATTTATGACAACAACTAAAACAATGACTTCTTAATCAATGTTAACACAAATTGCATTTAAAAATACAATTCGTTATAATTTTCTTCAATTATTAAATTAAATGCAATTTAACGGAAAAAAATTATTAGTTTTATTTCGTAATCGAAAATTAAATAATAGAAATACTTATAAACATATTCGAAGTCAAAACTATTTGGAACGTCTGGCCGACATTCCTGTACTTTCAATGAGTTTCTGGTCATTCCTTTCCTGCTCTTCACAAATCTTCGCATACTTTTCGAAAGTAACGGTTTGTTCGTTCATCTCCTCATCCAAAGCCCGTTTGTATTCATTAGAGTCCGGATTATTGTTCTGATTCCGACATAAATCCAGTTTCTTCTCAATGGCTTTGATCTGTTCTTTGGGCACCTGAACCACTGCGTTGATCATTGACCACAAGGCTATCAAACCAACAAAAGTTATTGAATTTAAGGCATAAAACAAAAATAACAACTATATGTATATCGAGAACTGACTGCTCATCACTTTCTGCAAATGTTGTATTTCGTTAATCCGATCAACAAATAGTAAATCCGTTAAATAACTGCAAAATTCAATTCACTTTAGTTTGTAAAGCAGTCTATTTATAACAGAACCGGACCGGCCGGGCATTCCGACACTGCCATACCTGTCCAGATTAACCTTGAATTTACTGGCGGCGTAAACGACAGCCGATAATGCGATCTATAATTTGCAAATAATTAATATTTGTATCAATTAAGAGAAAGTCAACTAAAGAGACAATACCTGCGAAGGACTGAATATAAAGCAGGCGTTTGTGAAGAAAGTCAAATCAATGAAGTGATCAATGTCTTTTCGCAACTTTTCCGGGTCTCCACATTGTGGGTATCGAGTCTAAGGGTTCAAACATTAGTCAATTTTGAATTTTGTTCGGCGTTTAGAATAATTGCCTTTAAGTCAATGAGAAAGCCTTCAATTGGTCGCAAAGGATTGTAAACATTTAAATGATATTTCAATTGTTGCATAAGTAGTAACTCATTATTGAGCACAATATCCGAAGCCTTCTCTCGGTCTCCCTTAACATTGGCCACAAACTGAGTCATCGAGACATTGAACTCTTCGACCTTAGCGGCCAAATAGACACACGTGACCACTATGTGCTTGGGGTGGAAGTCCATCACTGAGTTGTTCAGATAAAAGCGTTTGAAGTATTGAAAGGCTGTACTCTTCGGTGTCACAGGTGTCGGACATGTGAGACATGTAAGACATAAAACAATTATTATTTCAATTAATAGCTATTGAAAGACAAGTGATAGAAGACTTACGACAACACACTTAGGCATCGGTGGCTGGAATTTGCGGCAGAAGTCCCGCAAAATTGTTTCGTAATGTTTAGTCAAATTCGATTCTTCGGTTGGACTCAAGAATTCTCTGTAAATGTCGTTCTTTGAATCAAAATATTTATTTAAATTATTTTCAAATAATTAATTGTTAATCAAATCAATTGTTTAATAAATACATCGAAATCAGGTCTTCGCTCAGAAATGAACCGATGATTGGCTTCAGTTCTCAATTGATTTAATTGTTGTTCGTCTGAAAACATCCAATATTTGCATTGAGTTGAGTTCGAAAACATTTTATTAATTTAATTATTTATTAATTCAATTCAATTACTAATTATTTTGATATAACGTAAGACTAAGTCTAATCATTCGTTTTGTTTACAAACACAGCAATTGACACGAGTTTTGGTTATTTGAAAAACTGATCGATAGATGGAAGCTCTTTAACAAAATTTAATACAATTTATGCTATTTTTGAAAAATGCTCTTTTCTAAACAAGTTAAAATAGTTAATTAGATTGATTACACATATAAATTCTTTAAATAATTTTTCAAAATAAGTTCATAATTTGAAATAAGTTTTTGGTTTTAATACTTTGCTAATCAATCGAATAAAGAAGCGCTTCATTAGGTGTTCTCTCGATTTTATTCCGTCAATACATTTGAAAAATTGATTTTTCATTCATTTAAATTCAGGCTAAAAGTTGTCAATTAAATCGATATTTTTTATGTCTAGTCTTCTAACTTATAGTTATAATTATAACAATTTTTAGAATCATTATAGTTTGAAAAATGATCGAAAAATTAGTTTTGAAATAAATGATAAATTATTTGAAATATAACTTTAGATGTTTTGACGAACTTTAATGAAAATATTTTTAATGATAAAAAACATTTTTAAATTGAGTTAATATTTTTCTGATTTATTTCACTTAATTCGATAAATTTTAATTAATATGATTTAGAAAATCAGAATTCATTAAACATTGGAATAGTTTGAGCGAAAACTTAAACTAAAATAAACACTAAATAGAGATCAGAGAAAATGGCATTAAATCAGATCTTAAGCGATGCGATCAGATGTCGACAACTTTGCGATTATATCTTTGATGTCTCAGCAAATCAAAGACATTTATAAGACTAGAGATGGAAATATAGATAAAATAACCAAAAAAGACATTTTGTTTCGATTTGTTCGATCAACTGATAGAAGAAATTCTGTTCGCTATTCACAATCGATTAGTATTTGATTTGCAGAGAAAAATGTTTTGATTTCTCTTATAATTATATCTTTAATCAAAATTCTATATCAATTAAAGTTTTTAATGTTTTGTTAATATACTTTGGTTTTGATTGGAATTTTAAAAATTAATTAAATAATTTAACAATAATTAGACGATACAAACAAAATGCTGATTAACACAAATTTTCAAGATTTTAATTATTATAAAATTAATTTATCTGAGAAATGGTCTTGTTAATTAAAAAAATTAATTAGAAAATAATTAAATTGAAATATAAATTTAAACTTAATTATGATTAATTAACAAGTTATTAAAATAAAAATTTAATTTTAATTAAAAAAATAATTTAAACTTATCATAATAATTATCATTTAAAATCGTCTTTAAATTAATAGGAATTAATTCGAATGTAATTTTGTTAACATATGAGTCGCAAATGCATACATCCGTTGAATACAAATTAGTTGAATCGTTAAATTTGTAGTTTAGGTGTAAATTATAGTAAATATTAATAACTTTATCATTAATCTTGAATTTATTGAACCGATTCTGTGATGATCTGTCAATTAGTGTCATTAAAAATATTTTTTGTTTTTGTTTGTAATGCCGTTTCAATGAAAGGAAAACTTTCGAAACTAGTGCTGATTTCTCTATTTTATTAATTGAAGGAATTATATAATTAAATTCAAATATAATATTAGAGTCGATTAGATTAAGAGTTAGAAGTCATGCAAATTTGTATTTAAAGGTTTGAAAAAGCAAATATAAACTATAGGCCAGAAGCTTTGCTCCCAGAGAGAATATTTGAAGTTTATAGCAAGTTCTCAAAGGGTTGCAAGGTTATATTTTTTTTAATTTAATTATATATCTTTAAAAAGTATTTTTATTTTAGTCAATATATATTCTGTTTAATTTTGGTATGCATTTTCATTTTTAATATTATTCAAGTCCTTGGGATAAAAGCATAGAAATGGGAAATTTATTGAATTATTTAATATAATTCACGTCATTCAACAAATCTATTGTATTTACTTCAAAGGCTTATAATTTTCCGGCGGAACAGACGTTCGAAACACTTAACTAATAAATTATTTGAATAAAATAGAATGTATGTCGAATTGAATGGAAATTTTAATCACGAAATAACAGCTGTAATTAGCAATTCTTAATTTATTTCAAAATTGTTTTTAATTTATCTGTAGTTTTGTGAATGTCTATGCGGTTTAGTCTATGCAAATCAAATATTAGCAATATATTGTCAGCTATTTATTGATCTAATTTTACAGATCTAGTCTATACTTTAATTTTATTTAAACAAATAAAACAATACAGTTTATTGAAATTTGCATATTATTCTTTGACACATCCGCACTTTAAATTGTACATATTTTTTATCAATTATGATATTCTACTTAATTTTTTAAAATTAAATTTTTGTTTTTAATTTAATTTTAAATTAAATTATATTTAATCAATTATATTAAATGTAATATTTTAGCAAATTTCATACATTTAAATATTATTTAGTGGCAAATTTATGAAACTAAAACTGTAATATTGCATTATTATTTAATTGTTTACGATCAATTTGTCATTTTGTGTGCATCGTAAGCATCATTGTAGTTAAGTATTCTGATTTAACTAAATTAATAATTATACATTTATTTGTTAATATTAATATTTTATTTAAAAATAACAACAATTATCTATTTTATAAAAGTCAGTTAATTAATGTTTACTTTAATTAATTGAATTTCAAAATTAATATAATTTTATTTAGTTTTTTTTACTATTAAATATATTTAGTATATTTAGTAGTGACTCAGCCCTTGTTATATTTGTAATTCAAAAAACAGGTGAAATTTTGAAAAATGATTATTTAACACAAATTTGTTGTTTATTATTGAATAAGAATGCAGTGTATTATTGGTTGTGTGAAAGTATGCCACAGAATGTATGATCTGTTAAGAGATAAGTATAGAATTGGGGAAATATGGTACGACTGGAGATGTTATTAATCAAAAGGAAGAGTGACTCAAAAGACATTAATATATGCACTTAAGAGGCATAGAACAGAGCGAACACAGACATCAAGCTATGCCACAATTCATTGACTTGTCTCCAATGCAAAACATCTGAGATATTAACAGATATACATACAGTATATACAGTATGTATTGGTAGAGACTATTGGTTTAAAATAACAAAAAATTAATTTTCTTATTAATATTACTACTGATAGTTGAAGCAATAAATAATACTAAAAATATTTAACACACGAATAGCTTTTGCTAAAAAATAAATACTTTGTACAAACTTTGTATGAAAATGAGTTCGAGAGAAAGTTTTTGAATTTTTTATTCTGCAGTTGAATGTAATGCTACGTTTGAGACATCATTTGCTAACTATTTATCGGCTTCTAAGACCCTAAGCGGTCCATTGGATCAAAGTTTGGATTTGAAGTTCATTATTCGGGGAAAGCAATAATGTTAGCGATATTTGAATTATTCTCTATTTATTCATTACTCAATCTGTAGGGGAATCGGCAAAAGTTAAAAAAGATTTTTTCTCTTCTTCAAAATGCTTTACAAAAATAAAGGTTAATGCAGACGACTAATAAACTAATAATTTAGATCCAAATCATTTTTTATTTAAGTATTAAAGAACAAAATATTAATATTACAACTAAAAAGCAAGCGTTAGATTCGATTCATCAAAAATACATTTAAATTCAAATGATTATTATTTTGTATAACTTTCAAATAACACAATTTTTCTTTTGTATTCCCAGACACAATCTTTCAATTTATCATTTCCAATTGAAAAAGTTTTGCTTTCAGTGCATTAAAAGTTTTAAAATTTGTTATCGCTAAATCTATTAGTTTTTTGACCGCATTTTAGATCAAAAGAATTCATATCAAAAATTTCTTAAAACTAATTAACTTAAATACAATTTCATTCATATATACTGTTTTAATGATTAATTTAATATATAAATATTTTTTAAAATTATTAATTGATTTTAATTTTATGGTAAAAATGTTTTTGAAACTTTAAAATAAATTTCCTGTATGCTATATTTTTGAAACATTTTAAAAATTATTAATTAAATTCAAAACATTTTTTAGTTTGTCTCAAATGCACAGGCGTATTATTTATGATTATACTATACTTTTGCATTAATTAATAATAATACTACTACTACTAATAATAATAATTTAAGACTAACAATAATTGTTTAAGTTTTATTGAAAAAATATTTAAATTTAATTTTTTGTTTAATTTTTGCAAACTTCAAATGAAAACAACAATAGTTAAACACTTGTTTATTGTATAAATAGTTTTAAAACTAGATTATTTAAAATTATTTAATTTGTGCAAATTAAATATTTATAAAAATTACTTTTTAGTGATTAAATTTAGATAAGGTATAATTTTAAATTATTAATTAATTTATATATTTTATTTTAAAAATTTATTTTAATTGATTAAATTATGTTTTAAATAATTTAAAGTGTGTTTTATGTTTTATACAAAGATTGAGAAGAGAGGGATCATCAAAAACCCCCTGATTTTGAAAATTTAGCGGTTTATCTCCTCAAAAGATATCCCTTCCCCTGATTTCCCGGCCTCCAAAGAAGGTGGCCAATTTTTAAAAATATTTTCTAAATTAGTGCTAAATTCAGTTTAGATTCAGTTAAATTAAGTTAGATTGCATAAACAATTAAGTCATTTTTAAGATTTTTTAATGTTTAAAAAATTCTCTCCTGATTCTCCTAGGGTTTTTGGACAACATTTTGTAAAAATCCTTTCCATAATCCCTCTTCTTAATCGGTCGATCTTCTCAATCTCTGGTTTTATATTGTTTATTATTTAAAATTTTAAAAATAAACAAAATATTTTTCAAGATAAAATATTTAACCAAATAATTTTTTGATATAAATGCTAGTTATTTTAATGTTTATATTAAAAAAACAATATGTGCTAAGTTATATTAACTACAGAAAATATCATTATTTAAAAAAAAAATTTATATTGTTATGCAATAATTTTTTTAAATTAAAACACAATTCTTGTCTGAGTTATGATTTTTAGAATCTAAGAACAATTTAATTTTGTTAATTTAATATAAACATAAGCGAAAAAATCCACCCAAACTCTTATCATAACTCTAAACACAATAAAAAATTTAATTTTTAGCATATAATCGGCCGATTTTGTTGACCAATTTAAAATTTAAAATTTAATTTTTTTAAAGTTTAGTTTCAACTGCTCTAAGCAAGAGAATTAATGAACTTAAATAATTTACAATTTATTTATTTTTAGATTCTATTTTGGGGTTTGTTGTAACACTAATTCAAACCATTAAACAATAATTAGATGATAGCAGACATAAGAAAACACGTCTGCATTAATATACGCCTAATCCATAATCTATACGTTTAAGTATTAAATTATAAGTTTAGTAATCATTTGGTTTCAATAAATTTTTGAAGGTAAATTTATTCCAAACCAAAAAAGTGGGTAGTTGTAATGATAATATTTATACAGATCAAAATTTCTTTAAAACACTTAGACTACACATGTTTTTCAACTATTTCTGAAAACTTAAAAAGATTTTGCGAATTATTAATTGTTGGACTCAGTCGTCAGCAATAAATTATTACCAATAACTAAGTTCTAACGATTAAGCGAAGAGAAAGTGCTTGAGCAAATTATTGAGAATTCAGTGCGTCCTATGTCAACAAACTTATTTTTTAAAGTGTTTTCAAAAGCGTTAAAATTAAGAATTCATAAGATCGGCCAATCTAGGGGGAATTAGGGGGGATTTAATAACAATAATTGGTCTAAAAATTTAGAATAGATTAGATAAAGATTTTTGAAAATGCTTAAATATATATTTTAACTCGAGTTAACTGACTTTGAACTAAATTTAGACTAACTTTAGTTAATTTAACTAAATTAGAAAATTTCCTAATTTTGATTAAAAAACTTTAAAAATTTGTTTTCTGTAGTTGGCAAATTATAGAAGAAAATTGAATACTTTTTTGCAAACCAAATGCCAAGAAATAAATGTAAAATTTCAAAACTAGCAAACATTTTTTGGTTAACCTTTCTGAATTTCTAGTTAAAACGATATATGTAGTGTTTTGCTAAAATTTAAATACGAGAATTTATAAAAACTTAAATATTAAGTCTTATTTAATTGCAGTTTGTACCATTTAATAACTGTATTTCTAAATGCACACTTAGTATAATCTTGTATTTGACATATTTTATTTAATATTATTTTTAAAAATTTTAGATAAGCGTTACTAAAAAGTTAATAAGTGGTTAAGACATTGAATTTAAAAAATTAAAAGTTTGTGCAATTTTTGTGTAATTCTTTTATTATCAGTTTATATTCAATATTAAAATTTTTATAAGAAGACAAACTTTTAAACTTTACTGATAACTCTAAATACCTTCTTTACTATATTATAAATTATAATACAGGTATTCAAAATAAAATAAAACGATCTTGTTAAATTGTAATTAATAAAACTATTTAGTGCAGAACAATTTGCTTATTTTAAACTCTATTAACATTTTTTCAAAGATTTTAAAAAAATTATCTAAATTTTATGCAAAATTATTTAAAACCTAAAACTAAAAAATTATTTGCAATCTAAAACTTAGTGAAATTATTAGTTTAATTCTCGAATAATTCTCAAAAGTATTTTAATGTCTGAAATAAGTCGAGAGTTTGAGAATGTGACTAAACTTTAAATTAAATATAATTTTTTATATCTATAAAACCATTAAATAATTTCTCTAAACATATTTTCAATAGAATTATGGAATTATTAAACCTGTCTTTTGTCTATAAATTAAAGTGTCTATATATAAAACAAAATTAAAGTTTTTACTAGGGTTTTTTAAAATTCTATTGTAGCGTAACATGGTAACTTAATTTTTTATTTATAATGTTGACACTTGGTTGATTTAGGTTGAATGAGTTAGAATAAGGATAATAACAAAACTTTGTCATTTATTTTGCAATCTAAAATTTTTTAAATTTAAATAAAATCTAATATTTGTTTTCTAATTAATTTCTTAAGATTTTTTTTGGAAGAGAGAGAGAGAGAGAGAGAGAGAGAGAGAGAGAGAAAGAGAGCGAGAGCAAGAGAAAGAGCAGGAGAGCGAGAGAGAGAGAGAGAGAGAGAGAGAGAGAGAAAGAGAGAGAGAGACTGAAAGCTTAAACCAGACTTTCATTCGATTGAAATGAACTGAAAGACTGAAACGAACGGTGAAGTGAAGTCAAAGAACTGAAAGATCTGACATATAATTTGAAGCATTAGATTGAATGGAATGTTGTCTATATCTACTGCACTTACAGTATATTATAAATTTATAGAGAATGAAGAATGCATATTTAATATGAGAAACACTAAATATTCTTCAAAATTGATTAAAATCTTTAAATATTCTTTAAAATTCTTTATTACTTTTATTCGAGTTAATTATCTTAATTTGACAAAAAAAAATTCAATTTTTTATGGCTACAACAAAATGATAAAATATATTAATAACAGGATTACAGAATGTCGGCTCTTATAGGAGGATATACCAAGTACCAAGAGGTAAATGGTGGATTTTTTAAACTTAAGGGAATATATAAAATGATACATTTTTACAAATTTGATAAATTAAATAATTTAACTAAATTTAGTTTAGCTTTTGAGATAATTACTTTAATTTTACAACAAAAAGCCTAGATACCTTAAAAAAACTTTTTTGAAAATTAGTATTATAATTTAATTATATTAATACTTTATTAAAATTGATAAAATTGGTTTCAAAGATTAACAGTTAAAAAAAATTTACAAAATTACTAGTATTGTTTAATTCTTAATGTTGTTACAATGTAAAAATATCAAGCAACATCTTGTGTCATTTTGAATTAAGTAATATTATTTAAAAAATAAAAACCAAATAAATTATAACAATAAAAAGTAAAATAAATTGCTGTTTATTTGTCAAGTAAATTAAATAGCACCTAAATTAAATTTTATAATTTAGCCTGACCATTTTAAATTTTAGTAAAACCAATAATTAGTAAATAATTTATATAATAATTACATGAATTTTTAATGGTTAGCAAATTTTATGGTAAAACTAATAATAACGAGTAATCACTTGCGGCTAACCCTTTCATATATAAACTATTTACTGACGATTAATTTGTATAGTAACATACATTAATTGGTTTTTGCTATTTAAATTAATTATATCATATATAAATTTATATTTTTAAAAATTATTTTATATAGCAATTTTGTATAATAAAGTAATTAAAAACTAATTAATACTCAATTTAACTCATAATAATTAAAAAATAGTTTATAGTTTATTTGTTAGCATAATTTGCTAAAAATTAATAAAATTATTTTAAATTATAATATTAAACAAAAATTAAATTGATAACTTTATTTAGAATAAATTTATAATAATAATGCAATTATTTAAAGTTTTAAATAGTTTAAACTTTATTTGAATATTTTACCAAATAAATAATAATTTAAATTTATATTTTTAATTAATTAAACAATTTTTACTTGTTTAAAGTAGAATCAAATTAATTATAGGTTTAAATTATTATTAGTTGCTATCATATTTAACATTGTGCAATTAATTATTTTTATTAATATTATATAAGATTTGGTTAAATTCGAAATATATACCATAAACATGAATCTTTATTAAGTATACTCTATTAAGATAACTCATAAAATTAAAAAAAATTTAAATTTAAAAGAATTATTAACGCAATAAATATTCTATAAATTTAAATTTAAATTACATCAATTCTAAATTTTTTTTTAAATTTTATTTGATACATGATTAAAAGTTGTATGCAAATATTGTATTTTATAATTTGTATGATGTTTAAGATTACATTTTATAAAATTTGATTGACGAGAGCAATAGAGTGTCAATGTAAAAATTATTTGATATTAAAATTTAATTTTTGCAAATTCTAGAATTAAAATCACCTTAATATCTAACTTTCACTTTTATCTGATTTTAAATAAATGTTTGAATATTTGATTTAATCAATAATTGTTATAAATAGTTTATGAAATGAATAAATGCTTTAATAAGATATTGATTTAAATAATTTCTATATATTTAGTTTAGATTAGAAATTGTTTAAATTCCAGTTTTGAATGCATTCAAATGCAAAAGTTTATAACAAAATCAAGCGCTACAGTCATGCATCAAATCGAGAAATACTGTAGAAAAATATTATCATTTTGTATTCAATTTATTCAAAATACAGTATTATTTTCATTTAACCAATATATTGAATATGAGCTAAAATTATAATCTTTTTCAAACAACTGACTTAACGTTCAAAACAGAGATTTGAGTAATTGTTGAATTAATTATTTCTTTAAAATTAGTTCAGTTTTGTTTAGCTTTTCTTTTCCTGTTCTTAAAATAATTTAGTTTTTGTAGTTTCATAACAATAATCAGAATTAGAAAACAGATAAAATATTTTTGAATTAAAACAGTATTTGTTAAACGAATCGCTTAATTGCAATTCAAGTTAAATTGTTTTTAAATCAATTATCAGAATTGGTTTTAATTTATCATTATTAGTGTCATAAAAACGGATTTTATGTAAATTTTAGATATTATTACCGTAAAACTTCACAGTTTAAAACATATGCTTATAAGGTGAGTTTGAGCTTCATGCCCTTATGCTCCGATGTAAAAGAACATGTTCTTAAAAATGGAAATAAATACTATTATAGTTTCTAATTATAAGTTTAAAGCAAATATTTTTATTGATGCTAAACTTTAAAGTTCAAAGATTAAATAATTATAAATTATTATTTTCAAGGAAAGTTTTCAAAGTTATTATTGCCAAGTTATAATATTTTTAAAAATATTTTCAATTTTTCAATGTTCTTAATCTTTGAACTTTAAAGTTTATTTATTTATAATTTATAAGAAATAATGTTATTATAGTAATGTATTTGTATTAAAATTTTTTTTTGAATTACAACACATTTATTGGCTGAAAGTTCTATAGAAACTTGATTAAACAAAAATTTTAAAAATAATAATTTTAATAAATAATTATTAATTAATAATAATATAGTTAAATAATTGAGAAAATTTTAATTAATAGAATATAAATAAGATGTTTTGAAAAAAAATGCCAACAAATGAAATTAATTCTGAATTAACTGATAAAGATGACGAGGAAGACATTGAATCAAACAAAGTCGAAGACTTTAATTTTGATTAATTTATTAGTATTTACAATAAAACTATTTATATTTAATTAATTTGTATCACTTATTATAATTTAAATTTAGCACGCCTTATAAAAACATGTCCTTAAAGTCTTTAACTTAAATTTTAGAAAATGGTTTATTTCACCTTATAAACAAATGTTTAAACTGTGAAGAATTACGGTAAATAATTAGCTTTAACTCTAGAATCACTGCATTGAGTGAAAGCATATAAACAGTAAAAATGTGATTAAAATAACTGATAACTGATTGCAAAATTGTATTGGCCTTCAGTTTCAATATATTTTATACTTAGATTCGCAAAATTATTTTTAATTAAACATCAATTCCTTTTAATGCGTTTACTATTTACAGTAATTGATATTTAATTGCTTTTCGAATATAATTAAAAATATTTTTGTTTATGAAGAAGATATAAATTAATAGTACTGTACTAAAGCATTGATTAGTTTTGAGAAATAAAATCTCAATATATTTTTGTTCAATTAAGAAATTCTTTAAAATATATTTATTACACTATTGATAAATTGCGATTAAAAAGATTAGAAAACTAAATGTTTTAAAACTAAATATTATATAAATAATTTAGATATCAATGTAAAATAAAAACGCTACAACTAGTTAAATTAAATTTAAAATGAGTTAATTTGTCCAGATTTGCAATATAATAAAGTTGAATAAATTAGCATTTAAAGACATTTTGTTAACAGCAAAATGAGTCTGAAAGTGGTAATACAACTTAGCCATGTCTTAAGTGATCTCATTTCGAACATTAATTTGTGTTGTATTTAATTTATTGTTAAATTCAACATTTTTATTGAATTCTAATTTATAATGTTTGTGAAATGACATTCAGATAATTCAAATTAGTTTAATCCTTAAATCACTTTTTGAAAAACAATTGAACAGATTTTAAATGAATTTATGCATTATATCAATTAGTTTTACTTAACTGATATAGCATAGTAATGAACAAATGATAAATAATAAGCTTTTCTATTGATTAGACTTTTGTACAATCGATATAAGATTTAATAAATTCGAGAAATACACGATTTTTATGCTTTTAATGTAAAATAAAAATTGAGTGAATCCCTGGTCATGAAAATCCAATAGATATGAAAAAATGACTTCGAATTAATTGAAATCATTTATTTAAATATTGAATAGTTTCGATATCTTCCTATTTTACTAATGAATTAAACAGTTATTCAAAAATAAAATAAATAAAATCGAAAGTATTGTTGAGTAAGAAATCGTGAAAAATGATTAAGAGATTTAAATAATTGATTAATAATTTTGGTTTATTATTATTATATTTTTTCAAGATTAAGTCATTGGTGCGATTCGAAGGTTCAGACTCATTGAGAACAGTTTGGAACCGATGAGCCGAGCCGTGCGTTTCGAGAGTTGCCGTTCGAGTGCTATAAATAATGAATACTCTCTACTCTTCTCTACTCTTCTCTACTCTACTGTATTCTCAATAGATCTCATTATTTTATAGTTACCTATAATTATAGAAATTTTACACATTTAGCAATAGCATACAATCCAAGGTCACATCGTTTTGTTCCTTTGCTTACATTGCCTCAAACGACTAGAAATTCTTAACTCTAGAAATCGTCGTTTAGTCTATGTTTGAAATTATATAAATATAAAGAAACCAAAGTTTACCTTATATTGCCATCTCTTCACCAAAAACAGTATGCATACAGACTTAGGATGGTGAAGGTTGCTGAGCTCAGCCCAGGGAGGAGAAGGGAGGGTGGGGGTATGACAGCCATTTTTTCATTTACCTTTTAACAAGATTTAAATTATATTTAGTTAAATGAACTAAATCTAACCCAGTTTTACTCAATTTTATTTACATAAATTTGTCTGCCATAATTAAAATTTTTTAATTTTGCATCAGGGAGAAAAGTTCCAAATATTTAAAGAAAAATCTCGACTTAACTTAACTCACTTTTCTTAACACAATAAAGTGAGGCACTGGTCATTAACTGTGTAATGAATTCACATTCTTTTCAAATCAAGTCTTTTAGAGCTCTAAACGCAACCGATGCAGACCAGGTGTATAAGCAATGATCGAAAAGATCGGCCGATCCAGGGGGGATCAGAAGAGAAATTCTTCACAAAAATTTGGCCAAAAACCTAGGGGTATCAGGGGAGAAATTTTTCCAAAAACGCTAAAAACCTATTTATTTATGATAAAATTTTACCTAATTTAACTAGATTTAGTTAATTTTATTGGATTTAAACCGGATTTAGCAACAATTTAGGAAATATTTTCCAATTTTGATTTAAAAATCCAAGAAATTTGCCGGAAGCTAAAAAGTTGAGGAGCACCTTTTCGCGAATCAAATGACAGGGGGGGAGGGGGGGGGGGGTAAATGCTAATTTTTTAAATTAGAGAATTTTTGCCTGATCCTGCTCCCTTTCTCAATCCCTGTGTATGAGTATAGCAATTAGCTCTCATTGTCTGTGCATTATCACTCGGCCACCACAAACAAAACTATTATTATGTCCGACGTCCGACCTTAGTCTACGTTTGCTTATGTTTGGTTATGTTAGGCCGGAATAGCTTAATTTTAGCTCAACTCCACTCTAGACTAATGTTATGTCTTTAGTCTGATAGTATTAGTATTTTCAGCCCAGTCTTGTCATCTGTTCATTGGACTCTTTCTAATTTCAGTTTTCAGTTTTACTCAACTTTCTTATTAAGTTTTCGAATACTTTTAAACTCTTTTTTAGTCATTACAAAAAAATTCTTAATTTTCTCTTTTTTTAAATATTGAATAAAAAACTTGTTTCTACTCTTACTTAATTAATCAGAAAAAATTAAGTATATAATTACAATCGAAAAATTCTAATACTAATGCCCTGCACTTTAGGTAAAACTTACAGGCTAATGTTTTTTTACTTATACAAGAAATAGAGTTTAATATATTTTTATTCAATTGTTGTTTCAATCAAGTTAAAAAAGGAAAATTGCATTAATTGATCGTTATTTGTAGTGAGACTTTCTCACAATTTAGGCATAGATTGAAAAATAATCCTTTTTAGGAATGCACTCCTCACTCAAGCCTTGCGTGGAATTCAGTAGTTGTGCATTGATTTGATGGCTGAGAAGACAGACGCCAGAGCGGCGCCAAATGCTCGCATCACGCAATCAAAGGCCATCCAAGGACTCACCTATGGTCTCATCTTTGGTCTCATTTATGCTAAAGTGTTGGCTTTTTTAGCTTATCGTATAAGACATTGTTTTTTTGTTTTACTAAAAGTCTGTTAAATTTAGTCTAAATTTACAACGCATTTGAAAATATGTTTTTAATGCTTTTTAGGTTTTTGTTTCACTAATGTTTTGCTTGATATTGAATTCAATGATTTATTTTAATTGTAAATAATTAACAAAAAATATTTATAATTACTTGAATTCGTGTGTGAAAGCAATTGAAAAATTATACTAAATATTCGCTTAATTTATTTTCTATTAATTTTTGGTAAAAATTCAGACCTTAAGTAAATTTTATATTTTTTCTTAAAAAAATAGAATTAAGATTTATTTTATCGCTGAAATTTAATCTATAATTATTTCATCAAAAACTCTTTTTTTAATTTTTTTTAATTACATTAATTAAATTATAAATTTAAAATAGTTTAATAAATGTAATTTTAAAAGTACACAATCAAGAATTTAAGCTTGGATCAAAATTAAGTAATTTTAAAATACAATTAATTTTGAAATATAATATAATTCATTTTTGGTTTATAAATATATATATCAATTTGAATTTAGTATAAAAAATTAAGTAAATCTTATTTTAAAATTTTAAAAATTAACAATCGAAATATTTATTTAAAATTTGTGCTTGATGACTTAATTTTTTAAGAGACAGTAAACTTTTTTATTCTTATTCTTTAGAATTAACTCTTTAATGTCAATCACAGAAACCAAAGATGTGATGTAATGTCCAAATATTTTCATAGCTGTAATTATTGTGTCTAATTTTGAAACATGTTTAAAGTTAACACAATTTAGTAAACATTTTGGTCGTCAAACTTGAAACTCTTGACAATTTTCTTTATATTTTTGGAATATTTAGCAAATATTCAGTTTTGAGAATCAATGCAATTAAGCGATCGATGCTCTCATCAAAAGCGCTTTAATCAACAAATGAATGACATTTTAAAATTATTCTGAAAGTCATTTACAAACTAATTGAATAACTGTTTTAGATTCTGAGCTCTGACTTAAGTGAAAATTCTTAGCAAAAAGTTGAGTAAAAAAGCGATTATTTTTGGTTTAAATGTGAGAATTAGTGCTTTATGGCAAAGAACTGTCAGTTTTATTTGACACCAATAGGTTTGTTCAACTGTGAAATACTTTCTGTTTTCCAAAATCCGTTTCAAATCTTTTTTTTTCTTTTCTTCGAGTGATTCAAATAAGTAAGAAAACGAATGGCGAGAAAACCTGAAAAGAAAAAGTAATACAATTTTGAATAAAGTATTTTAGAGATTGCGTTCATTTGGCAGTCAATACTCCAGAGAAGCAGAAATCCTGGGCGGAGGCACTCAATTAGCCCAGGTATATCTATTTTAAGGGCTGGAGGTTTTTTGAATAAAATTTCATAATTATAAGTCAACAAAAACTTTCTCATAATTTTCTCTTTCCATAAACTTATTTCTTATTTTTGCTTCAAATGAATTTGTGAATAATTTTTTACATTTTTTTTCTAATCTTTTGGTAAATATCCGAATATGAGTTTGAGTCGGAATAAGACACACTATGAGAACTAAATGAATAATTGCGAAGTGTCTGTCAAAAATACTTTAATCGCTAATTAATAATAACTAGTTACTTCTCTGAGAAAGCGGTTGTCTCTTTCTAAGTTTTTGTTGTTGTTGTAAAACCTATATATGTTTTGATTTACTACTCAGTTATTCTAAAAGTAATTATTATTCGATTTGGTCAACAGATATTAGCTTTCTATGAATTTTTGATTTACCTCTACGTCACGACTAAATATTTTTTTAGTTTTTTTAAAATTGATTCTCCAATTGATCTGTAATTAGTAATTAATTTTATATTTTTTTGTTGCCATCAAACTCGAGCTTTGAATGTATGCATAATTCTGATGGCGATGAGAGAGCGATGGTTTTATTCTGATGGCAATGTCTATCTGCCTTTAGTTCATTTTTGATGCACTTCTGACTAAAATATTCATTTATTAATGGCATTCAAGAAGTCAAATAAGTTGAGCTGTTATTGACGTTTATTTAGCATAAATTCTTCAAAAATTTGATTGAACTAAACACTACTCTATAATAATGTTTTCACTTATTAAAATATATATGTATATATTTTTAAATTACTTAAATTTTTTTAAAAGTAAAAAATTAAAAATTTTAATTATATATTAAATATATTGTAATAGCGAAAACAAATCAAGACAGAAAATAGCGATACATTCCGATTAAATATGTTAAGCTATTCTTTACTATAATTTATTGTTTGACAACTCAATAGCTATGCCTTGAGAAAGAAGTTAACGGATTATCTGTTTATCATACATACGATATATTAATAATATTTTTTTTCTTATTACAAAGTTATTGTACTTCTTATAACTCAATATCAAAGTTCAAATAAGAACATTGGATATTAAAAACTAAGAGTTGTTAAAAAAAATTAAAGTTACTTGCTAACTTATTTTAAGTTCATGAAAGAGATTAAGTAATATTAAAAATATTAAGAAGAACCACGAATTTTATAAGAAAATTTTTAATATATATATTTATAATTAAAAATAATATTAAAAATCCATTTACTTAAATATTCAAAACAGACTGTTATCTGAATATTCGATATAAAAAACAAAAATTGAAACATAGCTTCTAAATACTGATGAATAGATTTCTGTTCACTTCTGCTCTTATCTAACTTGAATACCAATCAGATTTGCAAAATATTTGTTAAATAAAACATAAATTTAAAAAACAAAATGCATTTATCGATAAAGTTATCAAAAAACAAAACAACACAAGAAATCTAGCGATTAAAGTCGTATTTTTTATTCACTGAATTAATTTTTTCATAACAGATTCTACCCAGATATATTGCTACAATATTTTGTTGTTTTAGAATGTTGAAATATTTAAATGTTCAGAGGCGTTCTTACAGGTCAAAAGAGGTAACCGGCTTCATTATTTCCGTTTGTTTTGTAACCTGGGTCCAATTTCAAAGAAAAACATATTAATTAATTTTAGACTTAAACTAAGAATCGAGGAAGGGGAAATAGTAAAATATCTTTCCTATTTTTAAAAATTTGCAATTATTTTTATTTGCAACTAAAAACTCCAGAGAAAGCAAAACAATTAAATAGTATCTTTTGGGATTAAGTTTGTAAAAAGATACTATTTAATTGTTTTGCTTTCTCTGGAATTTTTAGTCAAAATTTAAAAGTTTTTTAAATTGATACTAAATCCAAGGTTGAAAAACATAGTATTTCTTATATATAAACTTGTATTTGCCAAATTTTCAAAGTAAACCATATATTGGCTATACCCCCTTGGCTAACTCTAATATTTAATAAATGCTTAAATTTGCTTCTTCCTGAAATAGCTTTATGCACTAAAAGGTTTGATTCAATCGATAATAATAATTGTTATTATAAAGAATGTATGTTTTATTCTGGTTATTGATTTAAAAATTTGATTAAAATGTAAATGCAATTAAATTAAACTGTAATTTTTTTAAGAATATTTATAAATTTTTAAAAACTGTTATATTATATAAGTATTATACTTAAAAAAAATTATTCAGAGAGGAGTTAGTTTTTATATTTATTAAACTTTCACATTTTTAGATTGAATTACTATCTCTGCAAAGTAAACAAGTTTCAAAAGATATTATTTTTAAATCAATTGATATTTTGTTAATAGAATTGATTACAAAACGAATAATGGCATATATAAGCAGTTAAAAAAGTAAATGCAATTGATTTTAGCTAAGAATTTAATGGTTAAAAAAATTGCCGACAAATTGATACAAATCGGCAATAATTTTGTTATTATTTTTAAGATAACATTAATTTTTCATATAATCAATAAAAGTCTAGACTTAAAATTTGTCTTTAAATCAATTTTTAGCTAGTAAATTAATTATGAAAGAGCCAGAACAGTTTACTACAGTTAATCTGCATAAAACTTAATTAATATTCTAATAATTCAATTGGATTTACTTTATAAACAAGAAAATTGATGTAAATAAAATAAAATTAAATCTTGTTAGCGATAATCGGGTTTATAATTTACAATATAATTAATTAAAATTTTCTTATCTTTTCTTCGATATAATTATTTTTAATTTGTTTTGTTTAAAAAGAGTAAAACGAAATGTTATTGAACTTAAATTATGATTAAGAATTTAAATGGCGTCTTATGTTTTACTAAATTATGCTAATTTGGACAATGATTTTATTACAAATTGTTATCTAAAATATTTAAAAATCACATCAACCAAAGTAGAGACAAATACAATTGTTTTTACGACATTAGTTATCCGGTTGTGTTTTCCAAATTTAGCAATTTTTGAGGCACTCTTAGCTCTTAATAACAATTTTTAGTGTCATTAAGCGGTCATCTGTTTCCTAAAGAATGGTTATTAAATCGGTTCACTATCAGCGCTGCATATTATATAGTTTTATATCCATTAAGTCTTGAATATTAAGTTAATGTATTTTTACAAAATATAATATACTTATGCTTTGCTAGAAGATTATTCCTCAGCTTTATGGTTTTTTAGAATATAAAAACTTTTTTATATAAATAAAATTTTAAAATCAATTTGACATATTATATACAAAACACTAAATTTTTTTCTCAAGCTGAGAATTGACTTTACAAGATAACATTCTAGAAGCCAAATATAAAAAATTTTCCAGTTCAATTATTTTGTCTAATTTTATATATACCAGTTTATCAAAGACTAGATTTAATATTTTCAATTCCAGATTTGCAGCATTCATAAACTAAAATAATAGATGAGATGATTGGCAATAAAATTATTTAATGCAAACATTTTTTTAGACAAACAAACGTATTATTCGATAACTTTATTATGCAATTTGATTGATGTTTTAGATTTTTAAAAACAACAAACAATTCGATTGTTTAGTACCTGTTTGAAGCCATATGTATACATAAACAAATTCTTTGTTTCAAAATTTATTTGAATTTTTATAATCTTTTTTTAAATAAATATTAAAGTATAAATACTAAATAGAATTTAATGAAAGTACAAAAAAATGTCGGAAGAATTTCTTCTTTTTTAAAGAATGAGCTAATGTTTCCGAAACCGGTATATAATTTATATAATTTTTATTGCACTCAAAGAAATCATTAGTTATATAAAGGATTGTATGCAATAAAATGATATGACTTTCAAACTTTAGATTTTATTTTCCAAAAAAAAAATTAAAATATTGTAAATAATAATTTCCAAAAACAATATACTCTTGATTATACAGTCAGTTTCAGAAATGTGTGACCAAAATTGAAGTAGTAGAAAAATACGCATTCCAGACCAACTCATTTTACGGCTGTGAAAATCCGCCATTAAAATTTAATTAGCTGATGTTTTACAATTTAAAACGT
>JAQFXP010000669.1:0-25972 GCA_034693685.1 Belba bartosi
TAATTTGTATTATTCTCGTATTATTTTGTGCATTTTTATAGAGTAAAAACAGCTCTTAATAATAACTTTAAGCTTTAATGACAATTTCTTCTATTTGCACTAATTTTAAGTGTTTTAATAAAAATTTCTCCTATATTTGTATTAATTTTAAGTGATTTAGTAAAGAATTCTTTATTTTTTTGTACTAAATTTTAAGTAGTAAAACACAATTTTGTTATATTTTTATATTAATTATCTATATTTTGGTTAATTTTGTAACAAACGCTTAAGAGGCGTCACGTGATGTCGACGTCGACGGCGAGCTGTTGCTGTTGTCGGTGAAAGCGCTGGCGGTATTGAGTGATACGAATGGCCAGAATGTGTTGTCGTTTCGGTTAGTGATAGCGCTTTGAGATCAGTTGTCTTGAGTTGTGTTGTTTATGCGATGCAAAGTCTGATGAGCGCTGCGTCGGCAATGACAATAAGTTTGGCGACGAATAAGATCAGAGATTTGCTAATCTTTGTTGAGTTGCGCGCGAGTATTGCCAATGAAAACGAAAGCAATTTAATTACAATTAAATTTAATTCAGATTCGATTTAGAATACAATATAATTAGTGCGACTATAGTCGAGTCGATAAAGTAAACAACTGTAGTGTTAGGCGGAAACGGAAGCGCTATTAGAACTGAACATGTATAGTCTTACATAAATAGCGTTTTGAAAAGTAATAAATAGTAATTTTAAACAAGTATAATTTTAGATTAGAAGCGTTTCGCTTCAATATTATTTTATTTTGTAATAGAGTTCAAACAGGCTACTCGACTACAGTTGAGTTAATTCAAAAACTGGTTTTAAATTTACAAAGTTCACCAAAGGTCAAACAGACTATTCGACTACAGTACATAAAAATAATTTTTAAAAAAAACTTTGAGAAAAAACAATTTGGTCAAATAAAATTTAACGAAAAAAATCTGGTTAGAAAAAAATTTACCGAAAAAAAATCTGGTCAGAAAATTTTACCGAAAAAATTCTGGTCAGAAATTTACCGAAATAATCTGGTCAAAAAAAATCTGGCCAGAATTTACCGTCGGTAAACACCATCGCACTCTTACACGAAATTTTGAAAATTTCGTCATCAAAAACACCATCGCACTCTATTGCAGCTAAAACCGGTTTCTTATCTCCGACATCATCTAAGCCCCTCTCCTTTTAAAGTCACTATATACTACTAATTTGTAATCTTAATTTTAATCTATTTGTCACTCAGTCTTGCGATCAACACGTCTATGTCAACGATCAAGATTGCCTCGATTGTTTCCGTTACTATCCTTTACATCACTATCATCATCCTAATCGTCAGTGGTAGGCATTTTAATTTTTGTATTTTAAATAATTGAGTCGTACTTATTGGTAAAAATAAGACTGATACTGTATAAAGTAAAAGTTTATTCGTATAACTAATATTGTTTACTCAAACTATATACTTTACTTTTTATCATGAAACGTTAATATTGTTTTGAATTTTTAAGTACTGTGGAAATTTTGTGCTAAAAATGCATCTGAAAAACTTTTTTCATTGAGTATGATTTAAAATTTTAATCCCTAAAAATTTATCCATATTTGTATTAAAAATTTAGTTTTATTTTACTTTATTTTAATTTATATTGCTCTTTATGATTCGTACAAAATTAAATAAACATAAGCGAAATCAAGCAAAATTTAACGTTTCAAGTTTGGTAGTAAATTAAGCCTTTCTCTGATTATCGTTATTATTTTTTCTAACACCTCTTGTATTTTCATTATTATTGTTGCTATCGTCTTTATTTTTATTCTTGTCATTCACTTTGTTATTATTGCCAAAAATATGTACAATTTAATTAAATTTTATTTTAATCAATTTATATTAAATTAAGTTGTGTAGTAATGGCTTAATAATCTGTTTTAAAAACTGTGCCGTTGTAAAAAAGTAATAAATAATTTTATAAATTTGTAAAAAATAAATTATGACAAGAAAATATAATTATTTAAGTTATATTTTTTAATTAAAAATGTAGTTTTGAAATGTAAAAGGATTTAATTAAATTTATAATTAAACAGACAAATTTATTTTGTTTTCCAATTACGTGGTTATACCATTATTATATCAAATGATCATTTTTAACAAATTTATATTTTAAATAAATAATTATTACAGTTCTTATAATACTAATGTGCTCATAGATTCTTATTTTATTAATGTAAATTTAAATAGATTAATTTATTTTTATTTTATTATTTTTATATCTTTATTTTTTCCAAATTTATAAAGATTTAATTAATTTTTTTTATTTATATTATATTTTTTATTTATTAAAATAATAATTTTTATTTTAATAAAATGTAAAATATCATTAAATAATTTAATTTTTTTGAAAATAAATTGCATAATTTTTTGGCAGCGTTTAATAGTTATGCCAAAATGTAGCGTTGTAAGAAAAAATATAGTGTATGCCGGTAAAAAATTAACGAATATAAATTTTTATTACATTAACACGCTCCGAAATAATTTTTATTTAAATGACAAATAAATATTAATAAAACTAAACATAAAATAATTAATAATATTTTAATCCTATTAAATAAAAATAAATTACAAATAAAAAAAATTTGTTATATTATTGTAATATAATTAAAAATTACACTTTCAACTGATTATTATTACACTAGTCAAATTAAAAAAAATTTCAAATATTAATTTTATATTATTTTTTATAAATTATATCTCTATTCCGGTGACCATGTCTACCTCTATGGCCACCAACACGTCTATGACGACGTCCACGATTGCCACGATTGCCTCGATTGTTTTGGTTACTATCATTGTCATTACTATCATCAGTATCATCGTCAATAAATCTTCTACCACTTTTTTTGTTATTGTTATATTTATTTACATTTTCACCATCGTCGTTATTTTTATCATTGTCATTTCCGTCGTCATTATTGCTGTTGTCTTCATTTTTATTTGAATCATCTTGTTCATCATCTAAATCTTGGTATTTTTTATTACGATTAATTTTTCTAAAATTGCCATTGTTTCTTTGGTTATTATATGGTGATCTTTTTTTTTCTAATATTTATATTATTATCATTTTTACTCGGATATATACCAGTGTCTTCATCATGCTCATTATTAGTATTTTCATCAGGCAATTCATAAGTTAGTTTAACAATTGCTATTAAAAATATAATTGTAATTATAAATAATTTAATGTTGGTAGACATTTTAAATTCTTAACCATATGAAACAAATTTTAATTTACAAAATAAATTTAATATAAATAATAAAAAAAACTAACTATTATTTATTTAAGTTTTTAATTTTATTTTTATTAAAAATGTCAACAATAAGAAACAATGTCGTTTATCACAATAGATTTTATTAACGTTTAAAAAAGTAAAATATGTTAATAATTAATTTGTATTTAAAAATATATTGCATTTAGAAACAAAATGGTTTCCGGTATTAAAGTAAAAGTATGGCAAAATAAATTTAAAATTACAAAAGTTTTTTTTATTATAATGTTAATATTGTAGACATTGAAATGTTTGCATGTTTTAAATATTAATTATTATGTTACATAAATAAACTATTTTAATGTTTCCTGTTAATGTTTACAAACTATGCTAGCAACATTCTTTTGTAATGATAATTAAAATGTATAAATTGATATGTATTGTAAACTATAATTGAGTAGTCTGTTACCACTATGTATGTGTGCACACAATGTCTTAAATGTAACTTGGTAAAAATTATTATAAATGTGAATAAAAATTATGTTTGACTACCGATTCATGTCTACAAAATGGTGCATTGACTATACGAACTTTGGTGGCCATTACTTCTTCCACTGATTTAAATATATTAATAAATTGGCTATATTAATTATTTGGTTTAAAATGTTGGCTTATTTTTTGAGAAAAGGAGAGATTTTATAAGTTTCACAAATTGTCACAGATGGGTCGCCGACAGATTTATCGCAAACTCCCCGGAGGGCAACAAGTAAACTTTTTTGACAAATATTCAATTGTCAAAGTCAAACTTTGCAATTTTGAATACATCGATTGTATTTTACGTTATGGCTGTTAATGTTTTGAAACTTCAACTTAATTATGAATTAATAAACGGCAATTATATAAGCAAATAAATTAACTTAAAATTGGGCATCAAATTGTAATAATTGACATTAAATATAAAGAATAAAACGAAAAATATATAATTTAAAAGGTTGTAAGTTTTTAATAATGTTTAAATAACTTGTCTAATAATCTCTCTTCTATTAATAATTATTGAAATATAACTTTAAATTGTTTTATAGAATTTATTAATAATTATTTATATTATATAACAATTTTTTTAAACTAATAAGTATTTTGTTTGTATGTTTGGCTGAGGTTAACAAGCTGGCTAAATAGTTAGGCACTGTTGTATTTTAATGTTAATAAAAATGTTGTGTCTAATTTTAATTTGAAAATGAGTGTTAATTAATTTTGAAATTTATTATAAAATTTAAAATATTTTTTAGTTTTAGATTATTAGTTAGATATTTATGTTTAAAAATAATTAAATTGTAACTTTGTAAATTTTTAGCTTGCTAAAAATTTTATGAAGAAAGGGGAATCTTGTAGACATTGAAATGTTTGCATGTTTTAAATATTAGTTATTATGTTACATTACTTAACTATTTTAATGTTTCCTGTTAATGTTTACAAACTATGCTAGCAACATTCTTTTATAATTATAATTAAAATGTATAAATTGATATGTATTGTAAACTACAATTGAGTAGTCTGTTATCACTATCTATGTGTGCACACAATGTTTAAATGTAACTTGGTAAAGATTATTATAAATGTGAATAAAAATTATGTTTGACTACCGATTCATGTCTACAAAATGATGATTTTTGTATTCTAAAATTTTCGGTATTTTTGTATTTACATTAGAATTATAAAGCTTTCTATTATCATAATAAATTTATAGAGATATTTAACAAGTGCATTTGTTGAATATACAAAGCAAAAATATATAATTTAATGCTATTAAACATTTATAATATTATAATAAAAAATTAGATTATAATTGTTTAAATAATATTAATTCATAATGTTTAATTAATATTACGTTTAATTTAAATATTTCTGGTTTGATATTTTTATTGAATCAAACAATTTAATGTTGCTTATTTAATAAATTATATAATTAAGTGGAAAAGCGCTTTAATTTAATTTGATTGAAATAACCACACAATGTTTGTAAAATTCTCTTGGCATTTTTAAAAATTTATAAAATTACCCTGGAATTGCAAAAGTAAGTTAACCGCTATTGCGCGTTTTAATTTTTTCTATATGAAAAAATTGCAATTAATTTTATAATTTGTAACTTGTTCAATGTTAGGTAAAATACATTAAAATATTTATTGAGATGTACACAGAGATATTGCTTTCATAACTGGAAAAATTAAAAAAATTTAAATAAAATATGAATTTTTTAAATTTAAATTTTTATTTATATAAATATATTTTATAATATTTAGTTTACAATTTAATATTGTACTTTCAATATAAACTAGATATATTTATATTAATTTTTATTTATTTTAGAAATTTAATTTATTTACTTTTTATATTAAATTAATTAAAATATATTTTTAATACATTTTCGGAGAAATTGTATATATAGTTTTGTCATTTCTCTCCACTCTTCTCCGCTGATATGAATTGCTTATTATAGTAGCGTAGAAAAAATTTTAGGTTTAAAGATTCGGTGAATCGTTTATTATAATAGCGGAGTAAAAAAATTTATAAGTTCAGTCTTATTATAATAGCGGAATAATTTTGAATTTCTTTGTTTATAGCGAAAAAAATTCAATAGTTTTGATATAATAACGAGAAAAAAATAGAGCACCTTTATTAATAACGAGAGTTCAATGAAAAATCTTTTATTAATAAAAGTAAAATTTTTAATTTTTTTGTACAAAGGAAAAGATTTTTAGTTTTTAATATAATAGAGAGAATTGATTGAGTTCTTTTATTAATAACGTGAAAATTTTTTTAACTCCTTTTACTTACAGCGAGAAAAATTTAATATTTTTATTGTAATAGGGAGAAAATATTAATTCCTTTTATATGCAACGGGAAGAAAAATTAATAGTTTTTTTTAATAACGAATTAATTTAACATTTTTATAGTAATAGCGAGAAAAGATTGGTCTCTTATTATATTAGCGGGAGAAAAACTTTAGTTTTAAGTTCTTATTAGAATAGCGGGAAAATTTTATATTTCTATATTTACAACGGGAAAAACTTATTATTTTTATTATAATAGTGAGAAAATTGATAATGGTACCGGTATGATTTTTGTTTATTAGCAACAGGATTTTAGAAGTGATGGAATATAATTAATATTAATAAGATTTCTATTTATTTGCAATTGTATAGTTATTTATTGACGGTATTTATTTATTTTATCGGTATTATATCTCTTTATTAGTAACGAGATTTTGGTACAGGTAGAATATAATAACTATTAATAAAGGTTTTCTTTATTTGCAATAGGATCGACATTGGTAATTGTACAGGTATGATATCTGTTTATTAGCAACGGGATTTTTAGTATGAGAGAATATATTAACAATTGATAAAATTTCTCTTTATTTGCAATGGGATAGTCATTGGTGATGGTACAGGTATGATATCTGTTTATTAATAACCAGATTTTGGGACAGTTAAAATCTAATAGCTATTGATACCATTTCTCTATATTTGAAATGAGATGGTCATAGATAACGTGTGTGATTTATGCTTATTAGCAACGGGTTTTGGGAGTTAGATTTTAATACTCAATTTATTAGTACATTTCTTTATTTATAATGAGATTGTCACTGCTTATGTTACGGATATAAATTTTGTTTATTAGCAAAGGAATTTTGAAAAAGTTTTAAGCTAAAATTTATTGTTACTGTTTCTTTTGTTACTGCTGAATTTTAAATTATAGCTTTACTATTAAGGAATACGCGTAAAATGGGGAAAAGTAATTATAAACAAATTAAATAATTTGTGAATTATCATTAAGCGTAGTAAGATTTTTGAAATTAAGCCATTGTCTAATAGCAAATTGCATTACTATTACAATTCTCTATATATTACTAAGGATTTAAATCTACTTATTGCTAATCTATGAGTTTAATATATAGGTTTTAAACAACAAATAAAATTTTCAATCTAGAATTTGTATGGATTGCTTTGTTGTTTGCCAAACTCCGAAATCGGCTGGCAATTGTAAGGATTATTTCTATGAATTGCCATACACCGAATGTGGCTGGCAATTTTATAAATTTCTATTATAGTTTGCCAAACGGCGAAGGCGGCTCGTTATTTTATGAAATTCTTAAGTTTGATTATAAAAATTTAAGTTTGTTTATTTTTACAAATACATTTATTTGGCATGTCTGTTAAGACTTATGCATATTTTAATTATAAGTATATATTTTAATTAAAAGTAACTTAATATTTGGTTTTAGTATGAAATTATAATTATTTAAATTTTGAGGCTTAGAGTGAAATTATTAAACTACTGTTCTGAAATAACAAATAAAATTTTGCCAAAAATTTATCGAAAATGTAATAAGATCATACTGCTCATACTTTTTTAGTTTATGTATTTAGAAATTTGTGACAGTGTATTTGAACAGAGCATATATCAACTTATAATAATTTATCAAATTACAAAACGATATTATTAGATAATCTTAAAATAGTTGATACATTATGTATAGCAAGCTGTTGTTTGTGTTTTTAAGCAAAATTTAAAATAGAATTTTAATTGATGCTATATTTAGTTAATATTTAGTTGAATTTACATGAGTAAATTTAAATAATAAATATATAGTATTTATTTGTATTTAACGTATTTTTACTAACAACACCTTGGTTAATCGCCGGAATCGTAAAGGGGGGATTAGTCAAAAGTCTTTTCTGATTTTAAAAATTTAGATTTATTCACTGTCCCCCCTAGCATTTGGTCCAAGAAAAAGTACCAACCCTTTAGGTTTTTGAGTTTTTTGCCCAAAGTTAGAAAATTTTTCCTAAATTAGTGCTAAATCCGGTTTAAATCCAGTTTAAATACAGTTAATTTATAAAAAAATTTATTATAAATATATAGTTTTTTGAGCGTTTTGGAAAAATCCTCTTTCCCCTCCCCTAAATCGGCTGACCTTCTCGATCCCCGATTATTGGTCAAATGGTTTAATACTCTTGCTTGATTCCTTTTTCTTCCACAAGTGACGGACGGTATAAATTTTCAAAATAAATTTAAATTTATAACATTGAAAAAATTAATTATTTAATTATTATTTTAGTTATATTTTAATTACTGATATTGCCAGTTTTTTAATTAATACATTTTGTATACATTTATAATTAAAGATTACAGATTATTAATTTTGTTTAAATTATATTTATTTAGCTTATAGTTATAATGGTTAGTCTACAATTAATTAATATATTCATATTTAAAATGCTTAGTAAACTAATTAATTGTAGAATTAATTTATAATTACCATCTGTAGTTAAAATATTTTAATTAAATTTTTGTATTAAATTTGCTAAATAAAATTTAAATTTAATTAAATAAATTTAGATTAATAAACTAAAAACATAAAACCACAAAGTATTCAAGCAATAATTATTTAAATATTAATTAAATTATTAAACAAAATGTATTTAGTAAAATTCAAATATATTTATTATAATTAACAATTGAATATATTCATCAAAGCTGTTTAATTTGGTTTACGTCTATTATTCAATCTAGCTATCCAGTCTTGTCTCTTCTTAGCTTCTTCTGGAATATCCTTAATAAATTCGCGACGATTATTACGATTATCACGATTATTACCTCGCAAAGGGTTATCTTTTGGTGATCTTTTTACTCTTGCGCCTTGGCTATTACTTGCATCAAATTCATACGTTAGTTGAAAAAGCGCAATTATTAATATAAATGCAATAATAAATAATTTAATGTTAAACGACATTTTGACAGTTTGACTATATGAAATTAAATTATAATGAATAAAATTTATATTAATTTAAAATATAGAATTTAATTAAAAATTTGAGTTATTTGAGAAATTTATATCAATGACGTTATATAATAAAATTTTGTTATATAATACGGTAAATTTTATATGATGACGTTTGAAAATTATTAGATGTTAAATTATAAGCTATAGCTAATAAAGTAATTAAAAAATTATATTTTATAATGATAAAACCTTATGTGTTAACTTTTAATTAAAATACGCCAATAATGAATATTTTAATTTTTAACATTAAATTGTTCTTTAAAATTTAAACATTAAAAACTGTAATAAAATTAATAGTATTTAAACAATAATTTTTATAAATGTTTAATTTATCCTAAAAATTAATATAAAATTTATCAAATTAAAATCGAACATTTTTTAAGATTAATTAAAACATTACACTTGAATGTTTAATAAGATTAATTTTCATTCTAATTTTACAATCATCAGTTTAATTAAATTTAATGTTGTTAAATTTTAATGTTTTTATATATTAAGTTTTTGCAATAGTTTTTAAATTTTTAAAAATAAAATTTATAAACAGAATTTAAAGTAAATAAATGTTTTATTTTCTTAATTAATTAGCAATACAATTATATGTTTTTACATAACTTCTCCACCTATGTCATTTTGACTTTTTATTCACTCCGGTGCAACTTTGATATGCTTACAATGCCCAGTTCTAATACACCTTTGTCACTCTATGCTTTACAATTTAAACCGCTACTCAGAATCTGACCCAAATAGCCGTCACATTCAAGCCCCATGTTTAAACCCTTTTAAGTTTAAACTTTTGCGGATATTATTTATTAATACAAATCTTATATATATATATGAGTTAAGAATAGGGATATTAAAATTTTATAGTAAAAAATAAATAATTTAAAATTTAAAAAATTTTGTTTTAAAATATTTTATTAAAATTATATTTTTAGCAAATTTTTTTTAACAATTTATTTATAATAAAGCATGCTTTAATTTTTAAAACTTTTAACATTATTATATTTTGTTATAATGACAGTTTTAATTTGTGCTAAAAGTTTATAATAAACAATAGTTTATATAATCATTAGTTTTAACATAGCTTTAATTTTTAAATTTAATAAATTATACATGTATTACAATAATAAATATTATTTTTGCTGTTTATCATAACAACTTTGGTTAATATTAATCGTCAATTTAGTCAATTTACATAATCAATATGTGGAATAACTAAAAATTTTTCAAATAATGCAAATGCATAAACCAAATTATTTTTAAAAATAAATTTACTTAATTTTATATTTGTAAAATAAATTTCAACTTATTGTAGTGATTAAATTAATTTTCATACATTTATATTTTTTAATCTTTTTTTTTATGAAAGTCGAATATTTATAAATCGAAAACTCAAAAATTATTTCGAATAAAAAAAATTTTAAACTTAATTTGTGTAGAGTGACTAAATGTTTAAACAATCGAATTATTTTAATTTTTTTAAACTTTTGAAACTGCACCCTGTTCTTTAACCAGACAGTAAAAAAAGCAGAAATTGATTAAATTATTATGTATATAAAATTTAATTAGAATTTAAATTTATAATAGACTAATTTTATGTAGATAATTAAATAAATTTTGATAATAAATTACAACTATACAATTAAAATGATTTTAAAATTCAATTATGAAACTTATTTCTCATTGTATATTACTTGAATAAATAAAATATTTTTTTTAAAACTGTAAAAATATTTTTACTTTATACAAATTTATTATAAAATTATTGTTTTTTTATTAATTGGATTAAACATTAGTATAGATTAATATTTCTTTAGTGGGCTTATTTATTTATTTATTTATTTATTTGTGTCAGTGAACGCGTCAACCGATTGCGAAATAATTGCTTTAAAGTTGAAATCAAACGATGCTTTCATTACATATCCCATGATTCATAGGCTAGGAATCAGAGGTTATAATATAAAAATAATATTTGAATTAATCTTTAAGACAGTTATTAGATTGAATTGAGAGGGGGAAGAGAGAGAGAAGGGGGAATGGAGGCAAAGCGAGGGAGAGTAAGTGAGAGGGATGGTTAAATGGGGCATTTTTCCTAGTTTTTAAATATTAGTATCAATTGTATGTATATTTTACAAACAAAAACACAAAAATCAGATGTTTTTTCACAAATATTGATATCAGTGAATTTATTTTCTCCTTATTTAAAAAAACATTTTCTAATAACCAAAATAATTTTTTTAATTAAGCCGCCACTGAAAGTGTTTATGGGGGGTTTTTGTTAAAGATTTATATTACAAATACTATTTGAAAAATTAACTTATTTAATCGAATGTTTTGTATTCTATACACAATTTTTATATAATCTTAAATTAAAGTCTGTTTTGAAAAGTATTTTTTATTAACCCCCCCTCCCTGAATTGGCTGACCTTCTTAATCTCTGTACATACTTTAAAATTTTATTCCAAAGAATTACAGTTTTTAAAAATTTAATATAAAATTTTATTTCATTTAAAGATTTACTGATTATATATATTTTTAATTAAACTGTAATTTAAAATTAAATACAAATTGAATAAATACTTCAATTGTTTTAAACATTAAATTTCATTTTTCTACTATTATATTTAGTAAAAATATTTAAATGTAATCGGGTTAAACAATTGATGGCAATGGCCACAATAAAAAAAAATAATTTTATTTGTTAAAAAATGTGTTTAAAAATAATAATAAATAATTTATTATTAGTGTAGTGACGATTCCTGGCCTTATTATGGGTTGTGCAAAACGAAAAACGTCGCCTTATGAGTAGTTAATTTTTTTAAATAAATTAATTCATTGTGAGTTTAATTCTTAATAAGAAGAAATAGTGTTTTTGTTATTTTTAACAAAAAGTAACAAATTTATCTTTGAAAAAATTGTAAAAAGTTGAAAATTTATTTTAGTAAAATTTAATTTTAGAACATTAATTTTTATATATTACAATATAATAGTATGAAATTTTGGAATTCGTGCTGATAATTTTATTTTTTTAAATCTTAAATATAATTATATTTATTTGTTACATTATGTTTTTATTTTAATTTATCTTAATACTTATTTTTTTATCATTATTTAATTATATTTTTGATAATTATTGAGAATAGAATATTAAATTGTAAAATATACATTAATAAAAAATTTAAATATTAATTAAATAAATAAAAATTATATTAAAAAACCAATTCTAGTACATTGGTAAACTATAATTTTATGAAATCATAATTTATAAAATGTTTTAAAATTATTCTATGTAATTTAATAGTTTTTACTGCATTATGTTAAAATTTAATATTTTAAATTAATTATTATTTGCTATAATTGTTTTATTTTAATTATAAAAACATTCCGGAATCAAGTGCTGGACAGATAATAACATTTATATTTTATAAAGTATTTTAATCTAAATCGTAACCTTTTATGTATTTTTAATAAATAAAATTTTTTGTCAAAAATGTTATTATATTTGATTTACTAATTAGTCAAACATAAAATTTTTAACAATAATATGAAAATTTTAATTTATTCATTTTATACTTTAATTATTATCATTATTGTTTTTACGACCACGTTGACTATTTTTTCTATTATTACGTCCATTTCTATTATTGTTTCTATCTTGGTTATAATCCATGTCAGTTTCATCATCATTATTATTATTTCTATCACGAGTGTTTTTATTACGATTACTTCTATTACCATAATTTCTACCACGATTATTTTTATTGCGATTACTCCTAGCACCATTATTTATTAAATTATCAAATTTGCCATTTGCCCAATTCTCTTTTTCCGCCTTAGCATTGGCATTGAAACAATCCGCATCCGTAAAATCGGTTATACCCTTGTTATACATGTCTTCGACACAATTATATGGTTTGTATTCATTATTTCTTGTATCATCTCTTTCGTTATCTCTATCATTTCTATCTTGACCATTTCTATTGTTTGTATTTTTATTATCATTATTATTATTGTTATTTCCGTCGTTATTGTTGTCATTTCCATTTACATCATCTTTTTCATTGTTATTATTATTATTATCTTGGTTGTTTCTATTACGATTTTTACGGTTATTATTTCTATTATTGCCACGATTTCTTTGGTTTAAAGTTGGTGATCTTTTTGTTCTAGCACCTTGCTCATTACTTTTAACAACAATAAAAGTATTATGTTCATTTTTACTCAAATCACAAGAAAGTTTAGCAAATGCAATTATAATTACAATAATATATAATTTGACGTTAGTAGACATTTTGAATTTTTGGACATATGGTTGTAAATTAAATTTGTTTCATATAATTTTTTATTAAAATAATACAAAGACTTAATAACAAATTTGTGGAACTAGCAAGCTAACTTATAAATTTGTTAAGTTTTGTGTTTTTTTTAACAAAAAAGTTTGGTTTATTACTTTAACTCATATCTTTACGTTATTTTGCTAAATAAAAATTATGTAAAACATACGTTTATTTAGATAAAATTTATACGTATAATGATACATTGTTATTTTGTTTTTATAAAATGTTAAAATACATTTATATTTTTATTTAAATAAAAATTAGGTTTGATAGTGGATTACAATTACATAAAATATAATTAAATTAAGTAAATTGTTATTATTGATTATTAAAGATTAATTATTATATATTGAATAAAAACTGTAAACATATTTTTACTTTAAACAAATTATTTACAGAAAGTAATAATTTTAAGATCTATTTCAACGAATAATCGGCAATTTTTTTTTAATGTTTATTTAATTACGCATAAAAATTTTTATAAAATAAATATTAATTAATTTGATTAATTTAATTAAAGTAATTTTGCATTTAATTTTTTAAATAGATAAATTAAAAAAATAATTACAAATAATTTTTTTCATTCTTTACATTTCATTTAACTTTAATATATTTTTAATATTTTTATTGCTTTCAATATTACCCGCATTTGGAATAATTATGACAAATATAATAATAAAACCTTTTTATATAACAAATTATTTCATTTAAAGTTGTGTAAAATTTTAAAATTTATTAATCTTTTAAAGGTTTTTTAAATTATTATTAATTAGTTTATTATTATCTATAGTATTAAGCGAAGAAATAATGAATACAAGTAGTGATGTCGTAGTGACTGATCTCTGCAAAGACGATGATTGCAATGCAGTTAAGGATCCAATGGATGGCGATTACAAGCACTGAAATGAAATGCTAGAAAAAGTCAATTCACTTCTCAATAGTGTTGAGAATATTCTCAACGAAAAAAATGTATTAATTTTTACAAATATTTAAAAAAAGTTTTTAAATCAAAACTATAGAATATTTTCCAAATAAAACTTTTTTAAATTTTAGAATTATGGTTAAAAGAAGTAGTTGTTTTTATTCCAATAATAATCATATATAATTAACTTGTAACCTTTCTTTGATTATTATTTTTATCTTACAGTTAATAATTACCAGGGATTGAGAAGGTCGGCCGATTCAGGGGGAGATCAGGGTGGGGATTTTTCCCAAAATTTTGGCCAAAAACCTAGGGGGGATCAAGGAAGGGATTTTTCCAAAAACGCTCAAAAAACCTATATATTTGTAATAAAATTTTATATAATTTAACTGGATTTAAACTAAATTCAATTAATTTAACTGGATTTAAACCGGATTTAGCACCAATTTAGGGGAAATTTCCTAATTTTGGGCAAAAAACCCAAAAAATTTGCAAAACCTCGAGGGGAGGTACCTTTTCTCGGACCAAATGGTAGGGGGGGATAAATGCCAATTTTCAAAATGAGGGGGGGTTTTGTCTGATCTCCCCTTCACAATCCCTGATAATTACTAATAATGAAGATTATCAAAACAAGTATAGATTTAATTATACAAGTTGAGTTAAACCAATTTATATTAAACTAATTGTTACTTAAACTAAATGCACAAATTAACATTTTTTTAACAAATAGATAAAATAGATTTTAATCACATTACTGATAGCACTATTCAATATAATCCAATAACTCTGATATCGATTTTTCTATTGATTGAGTTATGTCTGAACTTATGTATAACACATTGAATAGACATTACAAGCATTCGCTAAAAAGGCGTTTAGTTTTCAGACTATTACTGATACTGATTGAAAAGTGAGAAAAAATTTACTATTTTTAACAATAAAAATAAATTAAACTTTATTTAAACAGCAGTTTTTAACTGGCTAAATATCAAATTCATAAATTTGTAAATGGGAGCAAGTTATATATTTTGATTAAACAAGTGTAGCATAGTTAATTTGATAGTTATATATCGATAATATTTATTTTACAAAGCTTAAATTTTCAACATCCGACATTTAAATAGTAATTCGAAATTAATACTATTTAACCATGTTATAACGTTAAAAAAACAACATTTTTATCATTTCGATTAAAACATGCATGTTTAATTAATTAACTTATCAAAACTTATGTATTTAGAATGTTAGATTTTAGATAAAAATTTATTTAATCTAGTTGTTTTATTTATTTTATGAATTTTAATTAATAGTAAAACTTTTGACGTTTTATTCAATACAAAATCAAAGTTTTTTTTATTAATAATTAAATACAAAATTGCATTTAAAAAAAATTTGAATTTTTATTCGTATTTAAAAGCAAATAAAACACATTTTTGGCAATATTTTCGACTATAATATCAATTTTACACAAAAAAAAGTTCTTTTAATAAAAACTGAAATTAATTCAAAAATAAAATTTTAATTAAATTGAATTTAAAGAAAGGTTTGAATTAAAACAAATATTGAGTAAAAATCGAAAACAAATTAATTAAAAAAAAAATTTTGAAATAAAACAAAAACTTTTTTTTCATCACTTAATACACAAAAAACACGAATTAAAACAAATATTAAATTTTAAAAAAACAAATGAATCGATCGATGAATATGTAAATTGATTTATGAGTTCAGAAAAAACAAAAATTAAAAAAAAAAGTTTTACAATAGTTTCACAAAAAAAAACAAAAATTTATCGAAATTTTGAAACAATAGACGAAAAAAATTTGAATTAATTTATTACTGAAGACAAAAAAAAACTTTAAAAAAATGCAATTTTCGTATTAAATATGGAATTAATTAACTAATAATAATAATATAATTATTTTGAATTAAATATATAATCAATTAATTAATTAATTAATAATATAATTACAAATATAATCGAATTAATTATTGTATTCAATGGTTTTGGTAATCGGTTTATGTTTTTTTTCGCCTATTCTTTAGTACTGATCGTCTGATTCCAGCCGTCATTCGACATGTCTTCGAGCGTCTGGTGCTGTGGTTCGGGCGATGAGTCGACTGCCGACTCACCGCTCGTTTTACATCTTTTCGATATCTCTCGCAAACGGTATTCTATGGCTGAGTTGAGTTGATCGATGTCTTTGGGCGCACCCTATTCGACGGCACCGGAACGACAGCACAAAACCATTAGTTAATTAATGTATTAAATATTGAATATAATGTATAAATAGTACGAAAAATGTTTTGATAAGAATTGCCTAAAAGTCTATTGAATTTCAAAAGTCAAATACAAATTAAAAATTGAGTCAATTATTGACTAATTTTATATAAAAACTATTTAATTAACTAAACATTAATTACTGTATAATAATTTATAAACTCATAAAATAATTTGATTTTAAATCTTAAAAAAAATAATATAATTGTAATAAAAGTTTGAAAAAGTGTTAAAAATCCAACTTTTAGTAAAATATTGGCTAAACTCTAAAACTAAATCAAAACTAAAAACACATAAAAAAAAGTAAAAATAAATTATTAATAATTTCAATAAAACCGAACTTAAAATATAGCGAAAAAAAATTCTAAAACTCAATAAAAGTGCAAAACTTATACCAAAAATCGAAATTAAGTTCAAAAACAATTAAAAACATTCAAAATGTATACAAAAATCAATACTTTAATCAAATAAATTCCGTCGACATTCGTAAACCGAAGACAGTGTTCATTGGATAAGTCGAACCGCATTCCCGACAATAGATGTGCGTTCAGTATAACTCGTAGAGCACCGGACGTTCGCATCACTTAATTAACAAAAAATTTTTGTTTTAAATCAAATCAGAGCTAAAAACACGAATCAATAAAAACGCATTAATCGAAATCAAACACAAATTCAATACCAATTCTCGAACAGAGCTTCTCGTCCTTAATCACATCATTGAGCCGAAGACATCCCCGGCCTCTCTCGATCCACGTCGACGTGTCGGTCGCCCAGGCGTACAGTCGGCAGTGCATTGACAGTACGTTCTGTTCGTCTATACAAAACATAAAAACAAATCAATTAATAAAATCAAAAAATAAAATCAAAAAAACAAAAAACAAAAATCAAAACCAATTCAAAAGACAATACCTTCTTCTCCGGTAATCACTTCATGTTTGCGCTTATTATTCGTGTCTTTTTCGGGCGAATTGTCGGCACTTCCAGTCGACGACAGATCGAGAACGCCATCGGAATTCGGTTTAATCGGAACGGTATCGCCGCTCGACGTCGACGCCTGTCCACCGACAGCGCCGTTATGATCGCCGTCGACAGCACCGGACGTATCGGCACCGGATGGATCATCAGTTCTCGATCTTTTGCTACTATTGTCGCGATTTTCGGCTAATTTATGTTTGGATTGATTGACAAAAACGGCTCTCTCTTCGAGATTCTGGCCGAAAACAAACCCGGTTTGACTATCGCTATCCTCGGGATCTTCAATGCAGGCGCTGGTCGTCTGAACGTCGCCCGAGCCGGCACTGGCCGATGAGGTTGAGGTAACAGCCGTACCGGTCGAGCCGGTGGTCGACGTCTGCGCGTAAAACGTCGCCTCTTCGCCGTTGTAGGGACTGGTCGTGTCGGCGCCGCACCGTATGATTGAGTCCGACTGCAGGAGTGTAGTGGCCGGTCGGCTGATGTCCTCTTTTGATAGCGAGACAAATGCGAACACTTTTGCCGAGTTTTGAGCGTTTTGTGAATCTATTGTTTCGTTTGAGATAATAATTATTTGATTTTTTGGTTTTAATTCAATTGTTATTTCAATTACTGTTTAATTGTTTTTTTTAGTTGTTTAGTGTTTTTGTTAAAAGTTTTGTTTTTTGTGTTTAATTTGGTTTTAATTTGATTTTATTGTTATTTGAAATACTATTTCGATTGTATTACTAATTGTTTGTAATTTTGATTCAAATTATTATTTTGTTTTACACTAAATATTAGTTTTGTATAAAAGCTAATAAAAAAGTAAAATATTTATAATTAGATTAAACACTAAATTAAAAACAAAAATATCATAAAATGAAAAAAAAATAACTAAACAATTGATAAAAAAAAATTAAACTAAAACTAAAACTCAAATCAAACACAAACTCAAACTAAAAAAACTAAATAAACAATAAATTTAAAAAAAACTAAAAAATAACAAAAAAAAGTAAAAAACATTAAAAAATAAAAAACAAAATTAACTAAAAAAACGGCAAAAAAAATACAAAAATAAAAAACAAATTTAAAAAACAATTAGAAATAACCGAAAAAAACAATTAACGCATACTATTAGTGGACGAATCGGCGACTCTGAGCACCGATGGCCTCAACAGCGACTTATTGGCGGCGGCGGCGGTCGCGGCCGTTGACGACAGCCGACTATCGGCCGAAATAGCGGAAGAGTTTTGCGTAAAATTATTACTAAAATAATTATTACTCGTATTCGGGGCACTGGCGGTCGAGCCGGTGCTCAGCGCGAGTCGCGCCGGCGCTAAGATCACAGTCGAACGACTATCGGCGCTCGGGTCGGCCGTAGCCGCCGCTCCGACAGCGCCCGAAGCGGGCGTAGAGGAGCCGGCGTTCGGCGCACCGGTCGTCGTCGACACCGACTGCTGGCCGACAGCGCCGGCAGTGCCGGTCGTCTTCGAGAACGGGTTCTGATTGAACGAGTGTTGCGTCGAAGAGGTCAGAAAACAGGCGGTCGTCGACGACTGGGCGGCCGGTTGTGTCGAAGCGGTTAATCGAATCACCGACTCGTGTCTGACCGCCGCTCCGATCGCCGTAAATGAGTTCTGACTCGAGTCGGACGAGCCGTCCGGCGCGGATGTACTGCTGCTGTCGTTGTCGGCGTTGTTCGTGTCATCGCTGGCCGTCTGTATCGACGGACTGTTCGGTTGCGCCGTCTGTTCGCCGCCGACCGTTGCAAAGGCGACCGACGCTATCGGTGCGTCGACAGCGATCGGCTTTAGACCAACGGCTGCGCTCGGATTGGCGGTTGAGTCGCCTGTTGTCGAGAATAGGTCCGGTTGTGTAGCCATTGTTGTTGTTGTTGTTGATCTCTGCCGTTCATTCACTTTTATGAGACGTTTTTTCGCCGTATTTTGTGTTTGTTTTTGCGTTTTATTTGATTTTTTTATGTGTTTTTGTTTGTCGACGATTTGGTACTTTTTGTTTACAAAGTTTTATGCAGTTTTTGTATTGATTTCATTGTTTTATAAAGTATTAGTATTTTGTTTGTTGTTTAGCCGTTTGTTATAGTTTTGTATTATTTTGTTTATAGATTTTAATTTTGTATTTTCTCTAATAGTGTTATTTAGTTTAAAAGTATTGGTACTATTTTATATAACAAATCTTGGTTTATTAACATAAGTATTGTATTAATAATTTGTACTAATTTGTAATTATTTGATAGTTATAAATTAATTTTATACAATTATATTTAAAATAATTTTACAACCTTTATATATAACAGTTTTAAATGAATTTGCGTAATATAGTTGTTATAAAATAGTACTAATATTGCATTTTAGTAAAAAATACAAGCTTTATTGTTTTTGAAGTGGCGCTTAAAATGTCTCTTGAGAGATTAGCATTATGGTTTTTATCATACTACTTAAAATTAGATTAACATTAATTTATTTATCATGCCTATTTATAATTTTGTTTATTTAACTAGTATGATTAAAATCAATTTGTTTATCAAGGAATTTTTTAATTACTTTTTTAAACTACATTTGATTACTTTTAAATAGTAAATGTTAATTTTTAAAAATTCTACTAGATCGTATATAATTTTGTTTACATATTTCAGAATAAAAATTAGCTTAATTAGTTTTGATTATATAAATATTATTTTATTGTTAAATATTATAAACACTAATAATAATAATAAATTATAAATTGCACTTTATATTTTAAAAATTAATAAAATATATACATGTTTGACATTTAAATTTAACAATATTAATTAATTATAAAATATAATTATTTAAATATATAATTATTATATTTAATATTTAAAGTTTTAATTTTATATATGCAGTTGTCATCAAAGTTTGACATAATTTATCTATTTATTGTATAATTAGTAAAATATAAAATTTTAAACAATAAGCTAAATATAGTAATAAAACAATAATATAGCAATTATAAATTACATGAGTTTGCTATATAACTATATTTTTCAGCTAGGCTACTATATTATATTATTTTATTTAAATGTTTTATAAAAATAATTATAAATTGAAAATTTATTGATCGCACTGTAGTATATTTTCTAAAAAATAATTAGTAAACTGTAAAATAATAAAAATAAATAAATACAGTTTACATGTTTACATGTTTGTTATTTTAATTTTGATAAATAAAAAATTTTTAATTTTTACAAATTAATAATTATTTTTAAAAATAATAGTTATAAAAATTTTAAACAGTAAATTATATATAATTTAATAATAACTTACAAAAGATTGTAATATAATTATATTTTTGGATTAAAGTCCTTTGGGACAAAACTATGTTAATATTATATAAATAAAATTGTTTTATAAAAATAATAATCTATTTTTTAATTTTAAATATTTTTACAAATAAATACATTTTTTCATTGAGAATATTCTCAACGCTATTAAAAAGTGAATTGACTTTCTCCAGCATTTCATTCCAGTGCTTGTATTCGCTATTCATTGGATTAACTGCATTGCAATCGTCTTTTTTGCAAAGATCAGTCACTACGACATCACTACTTGTGTACAACACTTCATCGCTTAATTCTATAAATAATACTAAACTAATTATAAATAATTTTAAAAAAACATGTTTAAAATTAATAAGTTTCAAAATTTTACACAAATCTAAATAAAATATTTTATTGTATAAAAAGGTTTTATTATTTTATTTGATAAATTTTTTTAATGCGGTAATATTGATAGAAAAATTAATTATAAAAATATATTAAAGTTAAATTAATTTTTATTTTATAAAAAAATTTTAGTCTTTGGTATATAAATATTTTTAAAATTAATAGTTTTGTATTTTAAGCTAAAGATTTATTTTAGCAAATTTATATTAGTTTAAATAAAACTTGCTTATATGCTTTTAAAATTATATTTAAAATTAACTAAAATTCGATTATTTCTTTAATTAATTCCTTATATATTAGGATAGACCAGAATTGACCCAATTAATATGAATAGCAAAATTTTTGTAAATAATTTAATTTAATTAAAAATATTTTTACAGTTTTTAATTAATACTTGTTGAATTTATTCAATTGATAAACAATAGAAACAATTCTCATAATTAAAATTACTTTTTAATGATTTGTTAGAGACCGAATTGACCAAGTACATATTATGATGTAAATAGATTTTTTTATTACGCTTGAGAGCTTTTTTGCACAACCAAAGATTTCAACCCAGTCAAGGATCGTCACTTCACCCTCAGATATGGTAACGAGGATCTCTAAGTCCTATGATTTACAGTTTTAAAAGTCAAACAATTAAATGATTATCGAATTACTGTCTTACTGTCTCTCCCCGCGTCCCTCCACTGCAACGGCAAGGATTCTGATCTCTTAGTTTGAGTTCAAACTTTGTTGAGAAAGGTAACGGGTAGTTACCGAAACGTCCAAGATACTGCAGTTTGTGGTCAATTTAGTTGTGAAAAGTAAGAAAAATTTCTTATAATATTCAAAATGTGTTCACACAACTACCAAAGTCTAAATTCAATTTTTATAATTACTTTTTTAAAATTTAATTCAGCAATGTTAAATGGTCTCTAGTTTAAAATTACTATTTTCAAGCTGAGTGTTGAAAATTTAAAAAATTTAGTATTTAAATATAAAAATTTATCAATAATAAAAATTACAAATAAAAATAGTTTACATAATTCAAATAAAGTAAATTTATTGTTTAATAAAAAAAACTCAATTTTAGAATAAAAACAAGCTTATTTTTTAATTATAGCAATTTGATTAATATGCATTGATTATAATTATTTACTGATTATAAGACTTTGGCAAACAGTATATTGTAATTTTTAAATAATAGTTTTAATTTTTTAAATTATAAACAAAATTAAATTAATTGTACAGCTGTAATCTTGCAATAATTATTAAAAAAAAATTTTACAATTTGTTAATTAACAAAAGTTATTGCATTTTTAGATGTTATAAAACATTGGCCGAAAATTTTGTCTTGAGGATTTTGTAAATGCTTTACGCAATTGACATAAATTATAACTTCAGGAATTAATTTTATTATATGTTGATTAATTCTGACATTAATCAAAATAATTAAAACAACAATTAAAAAAAATGGTTTGCCAAAGCTAAATTAGAAACATGTAGACTTAAAATACCAAGATACTATTTTCTAATATTTTATTTTAAAGCTTGATAAATAAGATATTGCTGTATTCAATATTTATTATTATTATTTTATTATTTTATTTAGATCAAATTTATTTTTCTAAAAATCTAACGCGTTAAAATAATTTTTAATTTTTTACAAGCTGATATTTTTCAATGAGATTTTCAACTAATTTCGGCAATTTTAAAATACTATTATCTTTTTGAATACGTTTTGATATATTCTGCAATTTTTCATTCAATTCCTTATCATTTAATAGCTGTTCGATTGCATTCAATAACTCGTCTTCAGTACACAGATGTGGATCGAGTCGTAAACCGAAACCCTTGTCATCGACTCTCTGCGCGTTATCGTATTGATCCACAAATAACGGCATAATTATCATTGGTTTACCAAAAAAGAACGTTTCGCAAACTGTATTATTGCCGCCATGTGTGATGACCAAGTCCACTAAGGGCAGTACCTGGAGCTGAGGCACCGACGCCTCTCCACACATATTGTCCGCTAACATATAGTTCGAGTGAAGCGGACCTTTCGATACAATAAATCTGTGCTTAGATTTGGCCAAAATAGCGACCAATCGTTTCATCATTGAGACGACAGCGCCACCCATTGAGCCCATTGAGAAATAAATTAATTTACCATGCTTATTTCTCAAATGCTCGGGTATAATAAACTGTATATCAGACTCATTTCTCATCAAATTGTCGAATTGATGCCAATTCGGCGATAGAGGTCGTATGTCGGTGTAGTCGAGCTCTACCGGACAGCTATATATACTCATATAAGGCGAGGGTTTATAGAATTTGTATTTTTCCAATTGCGGGCCACCCCGCGCGACGACGTATTCGTTAAACTCTTTCCACATATCATATGTCCGGACATTGATTTCATGTCTGAATTGTTGCCAGTCTTTTGGATCGCTTAGTGCTGAAAAACCTATTGTTTAAAAAATATTTTTGTTAATAATTATTTACAACTTTTTTTTTTATTAAATATGATTTTGATTTTATTTAATGTTTTTAATTTACAATTAGATTTGTAAATTAAATAGAAATTTTATATTAATTTTTATATTTTCTTTAATTTTATTTCTTATAACTTAAAATTTAATTAATATATTATTTAATAAACAAACTGTAAATGAGATTTAATTAAAGTGTAAATATTATTTTAAATTTACAATTTTAAAAATTGGAATTTAATATTGTTTTCAATAATTGTCTGATAATAAATCTTATAAAATGTATATAGAGAGTAAAATATATACATGTACAATAAGTATTTTTATTTTAAATTTATTTTAAAAATTATATTTTAAACTATCATGTACATTTTATTTATAAAACAGAAAATCATATATGAATAAATCTTATTTTTTATTGTATTAATTTGAATATTTGTTTAAAAGTTTAAGTTTATAGAAATAAAATTAATTTTTCAAAAATAATTAATTAAACTTACCTGACCCTGGCGGCGGTGTTTTATTACTGGGTATAGAAAAAAGTGGATTGTTACTAAACGACCAGACCCAGGGTATACCAGATTTAACAATTGACGGAAAACAATGCAAGTGGTCGACAAAAATTATGTCCGGCTTAATACGAGTGATAATTTTATCAAAAGTTGGATCGATAACTTTTAACTGTTCAAGGAACAACTTCATAATAGTCGTATAAAGCGTGACCATTTTATCCAGTGTTGAGCCAGGTGTAAAAAAGCCTTCATTAACAAATAGCTCAGCCCAATAAACAGCTGGATCTCCATCAATGTCTCTATTACTACAATTAAACAATTCCTCTACTATTCCATACTTTTCTAGTTTTCCTTTCCATTGATTATTGATAGCAAAAACACATTTATGGCCACTATTTATGAGTGTCTGTAATTAAATTATCTTGTCAATATAATGCAAATTTTTAGTTAAATAAATTAACCAACTGTAAATTAAGATTCATTTAATAGTTTAATATTACAAGTATACCAATATTTAATTTTGGTTATTGCAAAATAAAAAATATATTTTTATTTAAAAAACTATGTTTTAGTAAATAAAATTATAATTAAAAATAAGCTTTAAAACTAATTAAGATTTGCATTTTCAATTGATATAAAATAAGAAAATAAAAATTATTTAAGTAAAATTAGTTTTAGTACCTGTGCTATGGCTATTGCTGAGTTGACATGACCAACAGCGTCAAGTGGACATAATAAAATAGTATACTTTTTTTATCATTTTTCAATTTTTTATTTTTAGTGTTATTTGCTTAATTATTAAATGATTATTTATATAAATAATTTGTTTATATTGTGCAAAATATTTTTGATAGTTTTTTAAACAATTTTGACAATTTGGCCTTACCTTAATTTTCTCTATAATTTACAAAATGTTAAAATAACTTAAATATTTAATTTTATATTTATCAGAACATGACATTTTATATTGAGTTTTTAGTTTTAAATAATTTTATCTATATAAAACAAATTTATATTAAAAAAATAAATTGATAATAAAATGCAATTTTTTATAAAATTAATTTAATAGTTAAAAGCTTAATAATTTAATAATGTTTAACTATATAATAATAAAATATTTTTAAAAATCATACTTATATTTTTGTCAGAGCAAAATAATTTTTAAATAATGTAAACTTTTTCAATAAATATAGTAGAGTTGAGAATATATCTCTATCATTAACTCAAGATAAAAATAATAAACTATTTAATTAAAAATTGTAAACAAAAAATATTTATGATAAACATAAACATGGTCACGTAGATAAGCATTTTTTTATTTTAAAATAAATATAAAGTATAAAATAATGTAAAATATTCTAAATCTACTAACCTATGGATGACAACTTTAGACTCTCAAGCTTTTTAATAAAATTATAGTTGATAAATAATATAAAATTTCTACGCGGAACATGTTAACTATAAGGTTTTATAAATATAACAAATAATTAATAAATAATGAATTAATGTCAAATTATAAATAAAAATAATAAAACACAAATTAATTACTGACATATATAAACATAAATAATAATAGCAGTGCTTTAAAGTTGTGAATTTGATTTAGAATTACTATTCATAGACCGAAGCCTTTCTTCCTGCACAACCCGTAGTGAGGCCAGGAATCATCACTTCACCGTTAGGTAT
>JAQFXP010000670.1:0-25971 GCA_034693685.1 Belba bartosi
TGCAGATAACTTGTTTTGTATTTCTTAATAAACAGTAAAAAAGATAACTAACACTTTTGAACTCTTAATAATTGCTCCCCACTGTGTTAGTGTGTACAAGTAATCGACACATTTTTAATTTTAAACTGATGTCAATTTTAAAAATTGATTTTTATTTCTAATTAATGATTTAATTACAAAACATTAAGAAGATTAAAATTTAAACTATTAACAAAATATTAAACATTGAACTATATAAAATCTAAAGATTTTCAAGAAATATAATTTGTTTGAATCGCCGATTAATTACATTAATATTGTGATTATGAAAACTGACTTTTATAGCACATATTAATGTTTTAAATATTATTTATTTTTTGAAAATAAAGTAAATTTATATTAAATAATTAAAACATATGACTATTTGTTTATCTATTACTTTGGACGTAAGTGTAGTTTATATAAAAGCAAAATAAAATTAAGAAATAAAAATTAATTTTCAAAAGTGACATCAGTTTAAAATTTGAAAAAGTATCGATCATTTCGCTGACAATGTAAATTCCATGATTTTGATTAATTGACTTTCGTTAAATTTTAACTGTACAGTAAGTCTCATAAAACTCAATTAGAAAAGCATATAAACCAAATTGAATGCAATTTTTTGCTTTAAACACATGTTTAAAATATTTATTTTAATTGACTACAAACTTTAAATGCAGTGTTTAACATTAATTATATGTTTGTTTTAAAAATAAATAAATTTACATGTTTAAATAAGCTAAAATATAATAAATGAGTTAATTTTGCCAGGTTTATTGTTTTATAAGTTTTTGATTTACAGTACATTACCACTTACTATACAATATAAAGTAGAGGTTATGTAAAATGTATTTCAAATTTATAAAAATTATTAAAATTTTTATTGTTTTGTTTGTAATTTTATTAATATTAATCTGCTACAATATTTTTAAAATGTAAGTATTCTAATTATTATTTGCTAGCTAAATAATTAAAAATAATATATATTTATTAAAATTTATTATAATAGTAACAAAAGCTATAAAATAAACTCCAAATACTGTAAACCACACAATAATGTCGTGTTTTTAAAAACGCACAAAACGGGCAGTACTTCAGTGACTAACCTATTCCAAAGATATGCGGACACTAACAATCTTATTGTAGCCGTTCCTTACCAAGGCGATTACTTGTTCGGTAATTCAGAGACAATTAAGCGAAAAATGGTTCCGATATTAAAACCAACAAAAACTGGCCAAGCTAACTTTTATAATATAATAGCGAATCACTTTCGGTTCAATTACGAAGAATTGAAAGCATTAATGCCTTTGAATACAAAGTTTATAACTATTTTTAGAGAAGCAAACGCGCAATTCGAGTCGAGTTATGACTTTTATAATTGGAAAAAACTATTTACAAAAATGTCCTATCTAGATTTTCTAAATAATATTTACACAAATTCGGTAATTAACCAAAAGTTGAACCAAAGAGTTGACCAAGGAATAATTGGTAGAAATCAAATGTGTTTTGACTCCGGATTGAACATAAGTCAGTTTGAAGATAAAAATGTTATTAAAAAGTTTATTCAGAAATTAGACTCAATTTTCGATTTAGTTATGATTACCGAAAGAATGGATGAAAGCCTTGTTTTGTTAAGACATGAATTGTGTTAGACTATAGAAGATGTGATTGTATTTCAACATAACTATCGAAAAGTAAAAACAAAAATTAATCTGACCAATACAATCAAAAACAAACTTCTACGTTTAAATAGTGCCGATCATATGCTATACAAACATTTTTATAATAAATTCGATGAAAGAGTCAAACAATTTGGTTCCAAACGAATGAATATTGAAATAAAATTACTAAAAGAACAAACTAATTTATTAAGTAAAAAATGCATTGGAAAATTTGTCAAATTCAAAGCTAATCGAAAAGTTATGTATCCTAAACCCAAAGCCAACTCGGACAAAATTTGTACCCAAATGACAACGGAATATCGTGATTATTTAGAATTTTTTCTAAATAAACAAATTAATTTGTACAAAGATCCTTTAAATGTAATACCTAATAAATCTATTTAAAAAAATTAAATTGGGTTAAATAAATAATTTGCATAGATAATATTTTAATTTTATATTAAAAAACCAGTTTATAAAAAAAACTTCATTATTTTGCTAAAATGACTTTTTATATAGTATTTTATTCACAAAACTAGTTAATACAATCTATCCCCGAGATAGATAACCCGCTTATAAGCAAAACTCTATATAAGAAGTGGATTTTGGTTGCACTGGCGATTTTTATGGGTCTATAATGTTAAAGAGTTTGGATATAAGCGAATCGGATATAAGCATAACCTCGAAATAAGTAAAGCCATATCAATGCACGTTCAATGCATTCAATACCCGTTTATAAGCAAAAACCAATCAAAACTATAAATATTTTAAAAATATATAAACAAAATTAATAAAATGTAGTTAAATAAAAATTGTAAACAAATATTATAAAGGAGAATTAGGCAAAAATCCCCTCAATTTAAAAAATAAAATTTATTTTTCTGTAGCATTTAATCAGTGAAAGGGTACTCCTTAGACTTTTTGGGTTTATTGATCAAAATTGAGAAATTTACATTAATTTATTGTTAAATCCGGTTTAAAACTAGTTAAATTAAGTGAATTTAAGACGAATTCAGTTAAATAAAATAAAATTTCATAATAAATTTTTAAAACCCTCTCCCCCGATATTCCCCTGGATCGGCAACCTTTTCAATCTCTAAAAAATAATATGTTCAAATTTAAGCCAAAACTTAATTAAATTTAAAATTAGTGAATTCGAGGCATTGACGGCATCACATGTAAAATTTATAGTATTTGTTTTAATGTTTTAAAACAATAAAAAATTATTGATTTGAATAAAAAAAAATAAACCCTGATATAGGCAAACCCCTATATAGGCAATAACTTTTTGTTGCACCGATCAATTGCTTATATCGGGGATAGATTATATAAAAATAACGAAATTAATATCAAAATATTTCTGATATTTATCTGGATTTCAAACAAATTTAAGTCCAATTTTGAGAACATTTTGGCAAAAAAACCCAAAAAACAATTCGAGGTAAGTATTTTTTCGCTAACCAAATGTAAGGGTTAATTAAAGCCAAAAATTAATGGCATGTTATTCAATGGCAGCCAAAAACATAATGGGATTAAAGAAAAGAATTAAATCAGAAATAAATTAAATCAAGACATCAATGGTTTAAAAATTTTGAATTAATTTGACGCCCAAACCCAATGATCTAATTGTCCAACCATTGGTCAGATCAGGGATTTATAAAAAAAATTTAAATAAAAACAATTGCTAATAAATATAATTAATACAAAAATATATAAATTAAAAAAAATTAATTTTATTAAAAAAAAGAACTTGAAAATATTTTTATAAGTAAAATTTTTTATATTAAATTTTCAAAATATTCTTAAATTTATTCATAAAATAAAATAATAAATAATTAAATTAGCAAAGTAAAATTATATTTTATTTTTAAATGTAATTATATTTTAAATCAACGTTTGAAACACAAAAAGCAAATTTAATTATAAAATGCTTACAATTATAGTTTTAATTTACATTTGAATTTTAGATTTTTGCGCAAATTTATTAACTAATAAAAAATATCTGATGTTTCGGATAATAACCTTTAAAATTAAAAAATAAATTTAATTAATATAAAAAATTCAAAGTTTTATAACCTGATAAAAAACGGGAAATGTGAGTACAAGAAGAGAACCAATAGTTAAACTAATTTTTCGTTTATTCAATAGTAACTGAAAATAAGACAAAACTTATTACTTAATTATACACATCAATACCGCCCAAAAATTTTGGTAAATCATATAAATACAGTTGATTCTTATAATCTAGCTTGTTGCAAACAATAAATTTAATTGATTGAAAAATTAAGTTATAATATATAAATTTGTTAAAAATAATTTGAATTTTTTTAGAATTACTATTTTTGTTAATTTTGTTTAAATAATAATTAATCAAAAAATTATTAACTGGTAAATACGCTTTGGTTTTCATTGTGTTTAGTTTATATTTTATATTTAAAACTATTTTAAAATTGTTTTATATATAATAACAAAAATATTTAAAATAGATTTTATAAATCAATATTAATAATTTATTATGTTTTCATATTTAAATTTCGAATTAAATTGATTAATAGTACTTTGTTTTGGTTTTAAATTTATTTTTAAAGTTAATTGCATTTAATTATTGATTTTTATTATATATATATATTATCTATATGTAAATATTTTTTAAACTATTTATACCAATACTAACAAGGTAAGAATTTATTAATTATTTTATTTATCCAATACGTGCCCTTTATTGACGGCGCTCTCTGTGCCGGCGCCGCCAACAGCTCACAACTCATTCTACACTATCAGTTTGCTTATGTGATTGAGAACCAGAAAGAGCCCGACTTTTGATTTCTATTACTAATCGCATGCAATCGTCACTTCCAGCCATCGAAAAGTTTGGCCAATACGCCGTGTGAGTGGACGGACGGCTTGAATGATAATTTGGTTCTTAAATATGATGTTTAGTTAATCAATGGCCGTATGAATAGTTCTAATGATATTAAAATTAAGACAAATAACATTGCTAAATTCTATGATTTTTAAATAAATTTAATTGATAAGTTTATTAAGTTTTATTGTTTTAAGTAAATTGACATTTGTTAAAATTTTTGCATTAATATTTGTATTTTATATTTTTGCGCTAATTTGTTAATTAATTAGAAGTATCTGATGTATAGAATAATAATTTGTAAAATAAAAATTTTTAATAAACTATAAAATGTATAATATTATAACTTGTAAAAAATGAGGACAAGTTAGCGGTTCAATCGTTAAACTAATTTTCCAATTACTTGAAATTCTCTCAAAATATGACAAAACATTGAATTTAAAACTTAAACCCAATTCACCGCCACTTATATTCCATTGAAGCTGTGATATAAGTACTAATAGGTTCTGCAATTAAATTAATTTACTATTTATTATTATTATTATTTTTATTATTAAAAACCAGCAATTTAGAATTAAAATTTACATTTTTTAATGTTGAATATAAATTGAGACTTTAAAACAATGTTTTTAATTTTATTATTTAAATAGGTTAATGACTAGTGATTCGCAAACGTTCAAAAAAATAATATGCGCGGCAAAAGTCGGGAGTATCAAAAATATAAAAACGAATATCATTTTAAAAGTTTTTAATTTAAAATACAATTATTGTATTTTCTGTACTTATGGTCTGTATTTTCACTTAAAAAAGGTTTTAAATAATTGTTTTTAAATCACAATTAAAATTGATATAATTATTATTTTTACATTCAATCGCTTTAAACAAAACACTATTATTTTCACTTAAAAAAGCATTAAAATAATTGTATTTAAATTACAATTAAAATCCAAACAAAAATATTTTTGCATTTAATTACTTCAGATAAAACACTATTATTTTTATTTGAAAAAGTTTAAAAATAATTGTTTTTAAATGGCAAATAAAATACAAATAAGTAATATTTTTACATTCAATCACTTCAGACAAAACAATATTATTTTCCATTTAAGTATTATTTTTGCAAAACTTAAAATAATTTAAGTAAAAAATAAATGATTAAATTTATTGCTTATCTTATCATAAGACTATAGGAATTTGTGTTATCTTAACGCAGGTGTTTTAAAATAACAGGTTAGTAACACAGTTTAATCTGTGTTTTTATTGTATATTTGATTATTAAATGTTTGTAAATTTTTAAATTTATATAACAAATATATAAACAATTTTTTAAAATGTATTTTTACGGGTTGATTATATAATTTGTAATATATTTTTGATACTCCCGACTTTTGCCGCGCATATTATTTTTTGGAACGTTTGCGAATCACTATTAATGAATATGAAAGGTTAAATAGGATTATGACTTGTTGTTGTTTAAATATTTTCATCTCTTTTGTTATTTATTATAAAAATAAATCATTTGTAAAAATTAAATCAGCAATAAACAATCTTTAAAATAAAATAAAAACTTTTACAAAATTAATTGATTTAGTTAACTAATTATGTTGTTAAAAAAATCTAGATTTTCCTCCTCAAGCTTTACTAACACAAATTTTATAATCAAAATTACAAGTACCAAGAAGTAAATTACTCTCCTTATTTTTAATGTCAACATTTATAAAAGCACTCATATCCTGATTATTGTAATAAATACTTTCTAGCTTGTCAGTCTTGGTTAAATTTATAAATTTAAAAAAAATTAATTATTAATAATACATTATATATTTAAATATTTTTTAAAAAACTAAATAGCATTAACATTAAAACAAATTTAATTACCTATTTAATACTTTAAATTTTGACTTACTTGTTTATCGTTCATAACACCTTTGGTTTTATCGCGTTCTAGAATACAATTGTTAACATCTTTTAGAATAGCATCAGTCGTAGTGTTTGGGTTACAAATTGCTTGCTCTGATTAATAATAAAATATAAACTTTTCTTTATTTTCGAATTTACAGTTGTATTGTCTTCAGCGCAACATAATTGTGCTAGGAGAAATAATGTAAAAATTGTAATTATTAAATAATACATTTTTAATCAAATTATTCAATGGTGTATAAATTATTATATTATATTAATTGAATTATTTTTATATTAATTGAATTCATTAAATTAATTTAATAATTATTTAAACATATTTTACAATGCACATAAATTAATTAAATAATTGTATTAAAACAAATGTTTTAATTAAATTTTAATTAAAATTACAATGCATTATTTAAACAGTAGTTTAAAATTTACATTTTGTTTTATCAATTCAATTTCTACAATGTACCGTATATTAATTTTATTGTCAGTGTTTTAATTATTTATATTTAAATTTTATTGTTTTTACTAACAAATTAATTAATTAAATAATATCTGATTTTTTGAAAAATAATTTGAAAATTACACACATTTTATGATTTTGCATAACATGTAAAGTAAAGTAAAATAACTAGAGATACGCTCGTAAACTAATTTTTGGAGTAAACATCTGTTTCTTAAAATATGACAAAATATTTAATTTAAATCTTAAACTTAATTGACCGCCACTTATCCTGTAAAAAACCAAAACAGGGAAATTTTGGCTTAATCCCCTTCTCGATTTTTGGTTATAAATTAATGTATGTTAATGTTTATGCTTAATAATTACAATTACAAAATTATTTATATAAAATAAAATTAATTTTAAATATCATAATAATTTTGAATGCAAATTTTATTTGTTAAATTTGTCAGTTTAATTATTACAAAACAATTAAATATCCAGGGCTTTTTTCATGCATGTCTAAAAATAATAATAAATTAAAAATTTTATCAAATAAATAAACTAAAAAAAATTACTTTATATTTTTGAAATTGTTCCGGGGTTGGTGGTTTTAGATAATTCGGGTTAATTTTACGATATTTATTAGTAATACAAATTAGAAAATCCATATAGCAAGTACCAAAAATCATTCTTCTATTTTTTATATTTTTAAGATCAACTTTAGTAAAACACCTCATATCTTGGTTTCTTGTATCACATTCTGTTTCAATTTTTTCATCCTTGTTTAAATTTATAGTTAATAAATATTGATAAATATTTTGATTAAACATTATAAATATTTTTATTTTTAACATTAATTAATAAATTTTAATTCAAATTTAATTTACTTGCTCTGTGTGTGTGCCATAACCTCTGGTTATATCATGTTCCAAAATACAAGCGCGAGCATTTTTCAACGTAGTATCAGTCGTAGTGTTAAAATTACAAATTATTTTTTTGACAGAATAATGAAATAATTTCTGTTTTTTCTTTTCTTCATTTATTTTAGTATTGTCTTCAGCTTTAAGCAACTGTGCTAGGAGAAATAAAATAAAAATTGTACTTAATAAATTATTCATTTTTAATAAGATTGCTTAAATTTTGTAAATTATAAAATTTATTTTTTCAGTAAATGATATTTTCTATTTATATAGACATTATTCAAACACATTTTACAATGTACATAATTTAATTATTCAAAATGTATTTACATTATATCTGGATTTTAAAATTGCATGCATTTAATAAAACTAACAAAAAATAAATTTTAATTGTTAAATTTTTAATTAATCAGCAAACAGCCTCTACATTTTATTTAAACTTTCTAATTTTTACAATTTATTTTAATTATTGATTAAATTTTAAAATATACACAAACATATTGCAATAAATTAATTTATTAATAAATAGCTATTTAATCATGTATATTTTATTTAATTATTTGAAATTAGTAAATTAATTATTCTGAGAATCCTATTGTTATTCTATGCGTGTAATAAATTGAATTAGTGTTTATTAATCAAATTGTAATTTGCTAATTTTAATGTTTTAATAAAATTCTAATTGAAATTTTTAAATGTATTAATATCAATTTGGTATTTTTATATAGTTTATTTAAATTTTATTTTAATACAAAATATTTTTTATTTATTTTTACATTACCTAATTTAAGCACAAATTTTGTTGTATTCAATATAAGAAATTATTACGGTTTTCATTTTTCAAGCGTTTGCAATTTTGGTCTAGCTAATATTTAAATTTTAAATTTTTGCGCAAATATATTAACTAATAAAAAATATCTTATGTATCGAATAATAATCTGTAAAATAAAAATATATTTAAGTAATACATAATTGCAGTTATTTATTACTTGAGAAAAGACGGGAAATGTTAGCACAAGAAGCGATCCAATAGTTACACCAATTTTACGATTACTCGATAGTCTCTCAAAATAAAATAAAATTTTGAATTTAAATCTCAAAACCGATTGACCGCCACTTATACGCCATTGAAATCGTGATAAAAGTTTTGCCGATTTATGTATTTTAAATGATATAAAAGCGGCAAAAAATTGCGAAATTATAATAAAAGTAGAAAAAACAAGCGTGCCAAAACCAAAAAATAAATATACTTCATTATTTAATTGTTCAAATAGAAACTGATGTAAAATTAATAGATTAGTCGGCATTACAGTCAAAATAAAAGCCAAATATATTTTTGACCAAAACTTATTATATTCGATAAACACCGAACTATACTTATTGTGTTCTACAATAAACTTTTTTAAATTAAATATTAATTGAGTTTTAGTTAATTTAAATGTTTTTTTTGTATTAAGTGTTTTTACTCTATTATTAATTATGTCCATTTTAATGTTTAAAAAATATACAAGTACAGTTGCACTTGTAAACAGAAATAAGCCATCGGTCAAAAAACAATAAAAACTTAAATATAAGAGAATTTGCGGCAATAATGAAACCAAAAATGTATTGATTGTATAGAATTTAATTTGTATTATGGTTATTATCAGGATAAAAAATATTGCTATAAATAGTTTGAAATAATTAATTTTTAATAATGTTTAAATTTAAAAATCTATTTTACACTTACCAAGGCTAAAATAACTAACAATTAGAATTTTATAAATAAACTTTGCAAAAATCTAAGCTTGTAAAATAAGACAATATTTGTTATATTTATGCTAATAGTTTCGGGTTTAGCGCCGCCTCTAATCACTTCCAATACTTCCGTCCATTTCAAAAAGTTTTTGGATTTATTTAAATAAATTTGTTTAACCATAAATGCGCCCATAATTGAAGCCAAACTACACATAATTCGGTTAAACTGAGTAATACCGCCCAAAAACATTGGAAAGTCAAATAAGTACAAACGGATTTCATAATTGAACTTGTTGCATAATATAAATTTAATTGAATTAACAAATAAATTATAACAGAATAATTTGTACATGATTAATTTATATCTTTTATAAACATTTCTTCTATTAATTTAATTTAAATAAAAATTAATTAAAAAATTATTTACTGGAAACGAAATTTTTGATTTCATTATATTGACTTTATTTTTATATATCTTTACTTTGCAATATATTTTGTATTATATGATATTTAAAAAATTTTTAATATTATATTTATATTAAAATTAGTTTTAAGTTCCATTAAATTAATGATATATAAAAAATTATTTTTAGTAAAATTTGCATAAATTTTATTTGATGTAATTAATGGTAATAAAAATATTGATTAATTAGATTTAACCGTGTGTATTTGCAGATTAAGTATTATGTTCATCAATAAGACTTTTCAAATTATAAATTAGTTTAATTTGTCTAAATTTTGATTTATTCGGCAATGCAACAATGTATAATTTTTTATTTATATGATAAAGTTTAATATTCAGAAAATATACTAAAATAACTATTACGGTAATTAAAAAGGAGCCATCACTGAAAACACAGTAAAAACCAAAATAAACCAGAATTTGTGTTAATAATAAAACCATAAATGTATCGATTTTATAGAATTTAATTTGAATTTGAATTATAATTAATAGAACAATAATTGCTAAAAATAATATTTAAATTTTAAAAATTAATTAATTAATTAAATATTTAAAACTTAGTTAAAGCACATTGCAACATATTAAATAACAACGTTTTTAAATAATCTTACAAATTGTATTTGATTAATTATTATAGTAATTATTTTTTTTTAATTTTATACTGGATTTAATTTACATTAATAATTATTAATTTAATTTTTTGCAATAAATAACTTTTAAAACAGCAATTACATTTAATTATAATTATATAATTTAAATTTAATATTAATTAATTAATTGATTATCTAACAAATTAATTAAATGATGAAGAGTCTCTAATTATAAAACATTTTTATATTTCGTTTTTAACTTTTTGCGCAAATTTATTAATTAATAAAAAATATCTGATGTTTCGAATAATAATCTGTTAAATAAAGAATAATTTATTAAATATACAAAATTAGAATTTGAATTAATTACCTGAGAAAAGACGGGAAAAGTGAGTACAACAAGTGGTCCGATAGTTAGGCCTAATTTTCTATTCATCGACAATAAATGAAAATACGATAAAATTTTGAATTTCAAACTTAAACCCAATTGACCGACACTTATATGCCATTGAAGTTGTGATAAAAGTTTTGCCGATTTATGTATTTTAAATGATATAAAAGCGGCAAAAAATTGCATAAATATAATAAATAACGAAAAATTAACAGTGCCAAATCCAAAAAACAGTTTAATCTCGTAATTTAATTTTTTAAATAAAAATTGATGTAATGTTAACAAATTAATTGGAATTATAGTCAGAATGAATGCAAAATATATTTTTGACCAAAACTTATTGTAATTGTTTAATACCGAACAAAACAGATTATGTTTTTCAATAAATGTTTTCAGAGAAGTAATTAAATAAACTTGGTGAAATTTTGATTTATTTAATAAATTTAGTGCAAAAATTCTCTTATTATAAAAATTAATTTTAATAATTGCAAAATATAACAAGATAACAACGGATAAAGTTATAAAAATACCATCGGTAAAAAAATAATAAACACCTAGATAAAATAATAATTGCGGTAATAATGAAATCAAAAATGTATTGATTGTATAGAATTTGATTTGTATTACGATTACATTTATCACAAAAATTATTACTAAAATAAAATAAAATATATTATTTAAAATATAATATCATATATATTTAAAATTATTTTAAACTTACCAAGGATAAAATAACCAACATTTAAAATGTTATAGACAAATTTTGAAAAAAATCTAAGCTTGTACAATATTATAATGTTTGCTTTGTAAATGTGAATGCATTCGGGTTTAGCACTGCCTCTAATCACTTCCAATACTTTCGTCCATTTTATAAAGACTTTGGATTTATTCAAATAAATTTGTTTAACCATAAATGCGCCCATAATTGCAGCCAAACTACACATATATCGGTTATAATCATCAATTCCGCCCAAAAACACTGGAAAATCATATAAATATAATTGAGTTTTATAATTGAACTTGCTACAAATTAAAAATTTAATTGGATGAAAAATATAACTATAAAATTGTAACTTGTAAATTAATAATCTAATAGATTGAAAATTATTTCTTTTGTTCATTTTGTTTAAATAATAGTTAATCAAAAAATTATTAACTGGAGAATATAATTTGTTCTTCATTATATTAATTTTATTTTTGAATAAATGCTTTATATTTTGTGTTATATAATATTAAAATATTTGAATATAATTTAAATATTATATGAAAATAAATAAATTTTTAAATAGTTTTTGAAATAAAAACTTAATAAAAATGATTTATAACATAATTTATTTTTATTTTAGAATATAAATAATTAGATTGCAATTATTTTTGACAATTTTAAAAAGTTCAATTTATCATTATTATTAAATAAATATTATTATTATTATATATATTTTAAATAAATAAATAAAAAAGCTGAATTATATAAATAAATATAACAAGTAAATATTTTAATTTTTGTAACCTAGCTTAATATTGTTTGCTAAATTTTTTGTTTTAATATAATAAATAATTTTAATTCATTAGATAAACAGTTTTTATTTAGAATGTAGTTAAAGTTTTTAAATAACTAATATAAAATATCTGTGTACCGCATTTTTATTGCAATTTAATTTAAATATTTTAATTAATTTTTAAATTATTGATAAAAAAGTTTTTATTTTAAATTTAAAAAAATAATAATACGAAAATAAGTCGAAACTATTTATTAAATAAAGTTTAGTATTTTTTTAAAATTTTAAATCAGAGATTTAGTATGAGAGATTAGCTATAAATCCCTTATAATTTTAAAATTTATCATTTATCCTCTCTAGCATTTGATTTGCGAAATGGTATATACCCTTGACTTTTTTGCAAGCCATTGAAGGCCAACAAATATTTATGTTTTTTTTCAACTAAATTGGAAAAATTTCCCCTAAATTGGTATTAAATTCGGTATACATTAAAATAATTAACTAAATTTAGTTTAAATCTTGTTTTAAATATATTTAAATTAAATAAAATTTATCATAAATATATAAATTTTTTGAGCGTTGTTGGTAAAATTCCGCCCCTAATACCTTCCTAGGTTTTTGGCCAAAATTTTGCCAATTATTTTCCTGATTGGCCCGATATTTTCAATCTTTGTTATAAACTTACTTGTTTATATATAAAAATTTTTATTTTATTTTTATAATTGCTGTATAATATGTATGAAATCTAAAATTTAATTCTTATTTAAAATAATATTAAACGCAATATTATTTGCATTTAATCTAATAAAATTTCATAATTTATTATTTTTATTTTTATTTTTTATTGGCATTTTAAAAATAGATTAATTTTTTAAAAGTAGATTTATTATATTATTTTCATAATTTTAAAAACTAATTAATCTTAATGTAGAGACAATTATATATGCTCAAAAATGTTGTAATTGACATATAGATTTTTTATATTCAATAATAACAATAGTAATAATAGCATGTATGCTTTTTAAATAATAAATTAATAAAAATTTTATAATTTTAAAATTTTGATAATTACAAATACTCAATATAAACATTATTAAATTTTATAACTTTGTATTAAAATCGTAAATAGTAAAAATTTAAATTGTTTGAAAATAATAATTATTTTAAAAAATAACCAATAAGAAATTTTTTTAAATAGTTATATTAGTAGTTTTTTCCTAAATTGTAATTAAACTTGTGAAATTAACAAAAAATATCTTATGTCTTGGATAATAATTCTTAAAATAAATAAGTATTTAATAAATAAACAAAATTAATTATTTTAATTATTAAAAAACAAGAAATGTGAGCACATCTAACAAGTTAAATTAATTTTCTCATTACTAGACAGTCGCTTAAAATGCAATAAAATGTTAAATTCAAATCTTAAACACAATTTATTGCCAATACAATTGACACAATACGTCATTAAAGTTGTACTAAAAGTTTTATCGATTTATGTATTTTAAAATACAGATAAGCTGAAAAAATAAAGAAAATACAATAAATATACAAATAAATAAGCTTGCAAAAACAAAAGATGAGTAAACTTTGTAATATATTCGTTTAAAAATTGATTTGAACTTAATAGATCAGCAGGAAATAAAGTTAAATTACAAATCAAATATAAATATATTTTTGACAAAATTTATTTTAATTGTTTAATACTGCCTTAAACAATTATTTATATAAATTTGATAACATTATAATTTGTTTATTAAAATAATTACATAAGTTTCACTTATTATAAAATTAATTAATTTTACCAACCGCAATTAATTGTTGATTAGTTATTGCTTTGCAATTTAAATCTTAAATATAATAATGTTAAATATAATACTGACCAAGTGAATAAATGCTGGTATGATTTTGCATGTTAACTTAATTGTAAATATTATATTAATTTAAAGAATAAATTTGTTAAAATATCGAAAATCTAATTAAATAAATTATTTGAGATAACCAAAAATATATTTTTCATTTAAATTTAAAATCAAACTTTTATTGCAAATTTATTAATTAATAAAAAATATCTAATGTTTCGAATTATAATCTGTTAAATAAAAAATAAATTACTTGGATTATTTTGTTAATAGTTAATAAATATAAAAAACTTTTTATAACCTGTGAAAAGACGGGAAATGTGAGTACAATAAGCGGTCCAATAGTTAAACCAATTTTCGGATTACTCGACAGTCTCTCAAAATACGACAAAACTTTGAGTTTAAATCTCAATACCGATTGACCGCCACTTATATGCCATTGAAGTTGTGATAAATGTTTCGCCGATTTATGTATTTTAAATGATATAAAAGCGGCAAAAAATTGCAAAATTGTAATAACAAATGATAAAATAAATGTGACAATACCAAATAATAAATAAACTTCGTAATTTAAATGTTCAAATAGGAATTGATGCAACATTAGTAAATTAGTCGGCATTACAATCAAAATAAAAGCCAAATATATTTTTGACCAAAACTTATTGTATTCGTTAAACGCTAAACAAAACCGTTTGTGTTCTTCAATAAACTTTTTCAAATTAAATAATATTTGAGTTTTAGTTAATATTAAATTTTTCCTTATTGGTAAAGTAATTATTCGTTTATATATTAACTCTATTTTAAGGTTTAAAAAATATATAAGTACAATTAATGCTGTAAATAAAACAATGCCATCGGTGAATAAACAATAAAAACCTAAATATACGAGAATTTGCGGCAATAATGAGACCAAAAACGTATTAATTGTATAAAATTTTATTTGTATTATTATTGCAGTTAACACAAAAGCTATTACTAAAAATAATTTAATAAAATTATAAGTAAGTTATTATAATTATTTACTATTATTAAATAGATTTTTAATATTTAAAATTAATTTAAACTTACCAATGCCAAAATAAGATAAATTTAAAATTTTATAAACAATTTTGGCAAAATATCTAAGTTTATATAATAGAAAAATATTTGATTTATTAATGCCAATAGTTTCGGGTTTATCACTTCCAATACTTCCGTCCATTTCATAGGGTTATTGAATTTATTTAAATAAATCTGTTTAACCATAAATGCAGCCATTAACAAGCTCAAACTACACAGATATCTGTTATACAAAGTAATACCGCCTAAAAACTTCGGGAAATCATATAAATATATTTGATTTTTATAAATAAATTTGTTTAAAATAATAAATTTAATTAATTGTAAAAATAAATTATAATAAAGAAATTTGTACATTATTAATTGATATTTTGAATAATTAATTTTATTATATATTTTGTTTAAATAATAATTAATTAAAAAATTATTTATTGAAGAATAAACTTTAATTTCCATTATATTTATTTTAAATTTATAATTGCTGTATATTTTGTATGAAATCTAAAATATTTTAATATTATAATAATATTATAATCAATATTAATCCACTTTAATTGATGACTGAATATGAATGAATTATAATTTAAATTTTATAAATTTTATTTTAAATTATAATTATAAATTTCAAAAAGCATTCTAAACCTTAATTAAATAAATTTGCAATAAAACTTCAGTTGCTTAGCAATTAAATAATAACCACAATATTTTATTTATTAAAATATTTTTCTAACATTTTAATTACTCAGTTAGGTTTTAAGTTTTAAAATATTAATTGTTTATTTTAATTACACTGATTGTTGTTTACTTTTTTATTGCTTCAAGTAAATTTATTATTTGGGGGGGGGGCGTTATTGTAGTGTTTTAAAATTAAAAATTATCTCAAAAAATGCGAGATATTTCTAGAAAGTTTTTCGAGAAATTTTACTCAATGGAATTCGTGTTATAAAATAATTTTTAAAAAATAATTATAAACTGTAATTTAAAGCATTGACGATCCCTATCTTCCCTACGAGTTTTGCAGAAACAAAGGCCAAAGCCTATTAGTAGTTAGTTATTCGAAGCGTTCAGATGTGTGCTCTTAAAAATTGAAAACTACTTTTTATAGCTTATTGTAAAGTAATAATCCTGTAATAGGGTAAAATTTCCTGTGGTGTAGGCAGAAAGCACCCGGGTGAGATAAATAAATACAATTTTTATCGCAAACCATTATTAAAATGTATAAATTCTGTTACAGTAATACAAACATAGTTTAATAAAATAGATTAACATTTGTTTTTTATCTTGTGTCCATATCTGCTGTAATGCTATTTAAATAAAAATAGACTTTTGTTATATTCAATGCAAACATAAAGTGAGCCGACATTTAAAATAAATTAAATTTAAAATCAGCCAAATATCCGTTAATATTAATATTTAACTTTATTTTTGTTACTCTTAAAACTTAAATTTTAAACAAGTTAGTTTATAAAAATTCAAAATTAAAATAATTACAAATAAATATAATTGATACAAAAACGATAGATGCGGTTAATCCAAAAATTAATAAATAAAAAATTGATTTAATTTCCAAAAAACTTAATTTTATAATGTTATTTCTTGAAGTAAAATTTGTTATGTCAAGCTGATTTCTTTTCAAAATTTTTAATAGTAGTCTTTTTCTCCAAATTGTAATTAAATCAGCTTGTTGAATTTTTAAAACACTATAATGATAAAAATTATATTAATTAATTTGCATTTTAGTTATTTTTATTTTAAAGTTATTTTTACAATTTATCCAGATCCTTTTTATAAATAGAATTTTTGGGTAAACCAATAGCGAAAAAATTAAGAAAAAATGTTGATTCAGTTGATTTTTGAGGAAAATAATAATGACCAAGTCTATATAGTTGTTGATAATACTGTAAACTACTTTTCGATAAAATAAACGAGAAACATTTTGATCTACTTTTTAATAAACGAAAATAAGCAGTATAATTGACCATTTTTGCAAATTGTCCAGATGAATTAATTAATTCTTTGTTCTAAAAATTTTAAAATAAATTGTAATAAATTATATTAATATTAGCATAAATTACTTCAAATAGTTGTATATATGGTTGAGATGTGCCGACTATTACTTGTATTTTTCCATCAGCTTGAGCATTTACTAACTCCTTTATTGTTTCAATTCTAAATTCATCAGGTACAGTAATTAATGTATAAAAACTGCCCGAATAACTTGTAGACAATACAATACATGTAAATAACCAAGGACTAATTAATATTCTATTAATAAAATTAATTTTATATAAATTATCATTTTGTTGTCTAACTAATAATGATACAATAGTGAGATTAATATGCTCAACAACAATTTCGTTTTTATTTAAATATTTTAAACTTGATAAAATAAGAACTATTGTTAATGTTAGAAATATCCAAATATATAAATCAAATGGTCGTGTTAAATTGAAAAAATAATTATATGTAGGTAATGGTGATGTAAATGTGACTGTATTAATAACATGTGGATATGTAAAATCAACAACATGTGTTCTCTGGTTTGTTATTGAAAGTGAGCCTATTCCAATATCTGCTTCCTAATAAAAAAAATTGGGCATTATAAAATAAATTGTATATCTATTTAATGTTTAATTACAATTGATTTGTATAACAGTTAGATTAATTAGTATAAGACATTAAAAAAAGATTGTCTTTCATAATAGCTTTCATCGACAGCTCTAGTTTATAAAATATGTTTTATATTATGCAAAATGTTTTTAATTAAAATTAAGTTTTGAATTCGTTTTGAGTTTAAATGTTTTATTGCAATATTTGTAAACAAAACAATAAAATCTTTATGTAAATATCAAAACAAGTTATTATTGTAATAAAAAAATTAAATAAGAAATTATACGTTTAATAAATTAATAAAACATTTTTAAACAATATAAATAAATCCATATATAGTTTTAAAACTAATTGATAACATTTCATATTTATAACATTACAAATTTTGAAAGACAAAGCTGTCGATGAAAGACTATATATGAGATACTACTGCAAATGAGATAACAAACAGTATTTTTAAATTTAAATAATAAGAATTTAATTTAAATTACATTTGCTTGTAATTTACCAATAATTCCATTCCAATGCTCATTAAGCAATTTTTTGCCAACGACTTTGCAATTTATTATTTTTAAAGATATGTTCCAAAAATACTCTAATAATGTTAAAATTTCAACTTCTATTCCACCAAAAAATTTGCTATTTGAATTACGTTTAAATATAATGTATGGTGCAATCTAAATTAAAAATAAAATCTTTAATTAATTAATAGAATAAATTATGATATAAATAGGTTATATATATAATTGTAAACATAAAAAATTTTACCTTGATTACTGCTACTCGTATAATTTTTTTCTTTAAGTTTGACATTTAAATTAATTAATTTATATATTTTATTGTATAAATAAATTAATATTAAAAATTTATTTACTTGATAAAGAGGTTGTGTAAATATATATACATTATTTTAACTGTTTAAATTTTATACTAAAATTTCCTAATCATTAAAAATTATTTTAACAAAGGAATATTACATTAAAATCTATTAAATATATTAATATATTTTTTTAAATTTTGCAATCTACTTTATTTAATTAAAAACTATGCTTTGTAAATCCATTTAATTAAATACATTAAATATTTTGCCGATAATAATTAACTTAATTTTAGAAATTAAGCAAAACAAGATAAATTTTCTTGTGAATATTTAGCGAAAACATTTTAAATAATAATGAATATTTAATATAATAATAAAATGTTATTTTCATTTAACATATTTACGCATTTTCAGTTTTCAAAACATTCTTTATTAAAAATATTTTTATTAATTTTAATCTCAATAATGGAAATTGTTATATAATTTATAATAAATTTTATAAGTTGAATAAATTTTTGTACAAATAAATTATATTACAGTAGACAATGGATCATTTGAATCTGTTTGTTTTTGGCTAATAGTTCATAACATCCATTAGTTCATAAGAACGATTATCGTATATAATAAGTTTTATTATACATACATTTGTATTTAAAAAAATAATACAATTATTAATTGTAATAAATCAATCTTACATGTAAATATTTATATAAAACTACTTTTCTAAATATTTAAAAATTTTAAAAAGTATATTTATAATTTTTTAATTTTAATTAACTAGTTAAAAAAATTTAAAAACTAAATATGTTATTTAACTGGTATAAGCTATTTTCAATTAAATTTTTTAAAAATGCATGCTCTTTTTACTCAAATATCCAATTCATAGTCTCACTTTAATCAATACAATTATTAAAATTTCTAACAATAGCGCAAGTTATTTAAATATACAATTAACCAATTTTAATTTAAAAAATTTTAATTTTTAAATTTGCAAAACATTTTGCAATTTTGAAAATATATTTACATTATTTAACCCAGCAGAGGAAAAAATTATTTTATTATATTCATAATTATCTCATTTTTTAAACAACATTATCACTAAAAATTAATACCGTATTCCCTCACATATTAGTACATGTACATATAAAGTGAAATATACCATTTCCCTAAATTTGGTCCAAAGCCTCTATGTACATGTACTTATAAGGCGAGGCAAACCCAAACTTCAATAAATAACACAAAATGTTTTAAAGCTTGAAATTTAATGATTTTATTTAATAAACTTATAAATTATTCAAAATTAATGTCTTTTTTAGATTCTATATCTATATTGTTCTCATCATCGTTTAATTATTGTCAATTGTTTTAATTTTTTTAATTCTACAAAATTCCTAAGTTTTGAATACAAGTTTTCATTCTTGCGATTACTAGTAAACTTACGGCCAATAAAAGACTTTCTATTTAATTCTTCAGAAATGTTAATCCTAAAACTACAACTTTATGGCATATTTAAAATATTTTTAGAACTTTTTTTAAATATAATTAATTCAAATATATTTTATTTGTTCACAAATATTTTAAAACGACTTCAATAGAGATGAAAATCTTTAAGTCTAAGATATGTTACTATAATTACATTATTTCTTATTTCTATTTTTGTTTTGAATAGTTTTTAAACATTTGATATCTTTAATCTTTAACCCTTTATTTCTTGCGTTTCTTATTAAAAATATTTGAATTAAATTTATTTATAAAAACGACTTTTATCCTCATTTTATAAGTACATGTACACATACCCCGGGGTATAAGTACATGAAACCCAAACTCACCTTATATGTATATGTACTAATATGTGAGGGAATACGGTAATAGCTTTCTAGCTTTAAAATAATTTTAGGTTTGAGTTTTACTTAAGTGTTAAAAATCTGTTTTTATACTCGCATGTACCAGCATAAGGTGAACCTAATTTTATAATCGCATGGTCTTATATATAAGATATTACGGTATTTACTTTATAAATTTATTTTGTTACATTAATATATAAATTAATATTAAAAACTAAATTATTTTATATTATAAATACAAAACTTTTAAAATATTATAATTCATAAATATTTTTAAAAGTTCATAACATCCATTAAAATTTACACTAAAATTAAAAATTTGGTTTAGATTATTGGTTCATAACAAACATTAGTTCATATGATAGATAGTTCATATAAACCATTATTTTTAACATTGCTTTCTATGGGAATGATTTTGGGACTTTACCAGTGGTTCATATCAAACATTAGTTCATAACATCCATGGTTCATATGATCTATTACTTACTGTATTATATTTATAAGTTTTGAAATCTTATCTAAATTTATTTAATTAACTAAATGCTATTTTATTACGTAATATATATATATATTCTATTTTACTTATACTAATTGATTTATTTTATTTTATTTCTATGTTATAAATAATAAAAACTAAATAATAAATAATTTTGAAATATGTTTGACATATTATTTACAGTTTGCTTGCTAATGTCAGCTATTTTATTACATATCATAATTAGTAAGATTTATTTGATAATTATTTTGTATATTTATTTCAAAAAATATAATTTTATTTTATACTTTACTTAAGAGACACTGAATACAATCCCCGAACACAACAATATGAAGAAAAATTAGTTCTGAAATCCAAAACGAATGATATGAATGCGATTGCAGTTATGTGTTCGTAAATATGGTCTGGAAATCAATTGTGTCTTATATACATTTTCGACATTATTGTATTATTTTCTAATTTTTAAATCATTTTAATATTAAATTAAAAGTCATTTACTAACCAATTATTTTGACAAATAATTTCATAAAATTGAGTTGAAATCAAATTTTTATTGCAATTATTTATGTAATTACTATTATTGAAGCAAAGATTAGTCTGAAATTGTTATCTATAAACAAATGTAATTTAAAATTATTAATTTTAAACTCATTTAAATTATTAATAAAATTTCTTTTTGTGAATTAAATTCCAATTATAGTTGAAGTTTAGATTTTTTCGAAAATATATTAATTAATAAAAAATATCGGATGTTTCGGATAATAATCTGTAAAATAGGAATTTTTAAAATAAAATATTGAAAATATACATAATTTTTATAACTTGTGAAAAGACGGAGAATGTGAGTACAACTAGCGGTCCAATAGTTAAACCAATTTTCCGATTACTCGACAGTCTCTCAAAATATGATAAAACATTGAATTTTAAATTCAAACCATATTCACCGCCACTTATACGCCATTGATGTCGTAATAAAAGTTTTGCCGATTTATGTATTTTATTTGATATAAAAGCGCCAAACAATTGCGTAATTATAAAAAATAAAAATAATACAATCGTGCCAAAACCAAAAAATAAATATACTTCATCATTTAATTGTTCAAATAAAAATTGATGTAATATTAAGAGTTTAATCGGCATTGCAGTCAAAATAAACGCTAAATATATTTTTGACCAAAACTTATTGTATTCGTTAAACATTAAAACATACATTTTGTGTTCATCAATAAAATGTTTTAAATTATAAATTAACTTAACTTGTCTAAATATTGATTTGTTTGAAAATGCTACTTTTGGTAATTTTTTATTTATATAATTAAGTTTAATAATTAGAAAATATATCAAAATAATTATTGCTGTAATTAAAAAGTAGCCATCGATGAAAAAATGATAAATACATAAATACTCGAGAAATTGTGGCAAAAATGATAACAAAAATGTTTTCAATGAATAGAATTTGATTTCAATTTGAATTATATTTAATAATAAAATAATTGCTAAAAATAATATTAAAAATTAATTTTTAAATAATAATTAATTAAGTATTATTATCTTACTTATGATTAAAATATTGACATATAAAATTTTATAGACAAACTTAGCAAATAATCTTAACTTGTACAATACAATAATATTTGTAACATTTATGCCAATAGTTTCACGTTTAGCGCCGCCTCTAATCACTTCCAATACTTCCGTCCATTTTATAGAGTCTTTGAATTTATTCAAATAAATCTGTTTAACCATAAATGCGCCCATAATTGAGGCCAAACTACATACAAATCTGTTGTATTTTTCAATACCTTCTAAAAACATTGAAAAATTATATAAAAACATTCTAGTTTTATAACTGAACATTCCACAAAACATAAATTTAATTGGATGGAAAACTAAAGTAGAAAATATAATTTTAAATAAAAATATTTTGTATTTGTTAAAATTATTTCTTTTATTTAAATAATAATTAATTAAAATACTATTTATTGGAAAATAAACGATTATATTGAATGTTTTCATTTTAGTTCTTATTATAAATGCGTTATATTTTTCTAAATATAAAAACTTAATAAATTATTTTTAAATTAATTTTAATGTTAAATGCATGTAATATATATTGAATTTTACTTAATAAGAAATTATTGATTCCTTTTATTTCAATTCTATTTTTATAAATTAATAAATAAAATAAAAAAATTTTTAAATCTAAATATTGCATAAAGCGTGCAATGCATTTATTAAATAATAGATTTATTTATTGATTTAACAAGTTTGCGTTAATTAAAATCAATATTTTATTTGAATTAAAATATATTGATTTAAACTCTGTTAATTATTTAATATTGTTATAAAAATTATATTTATTTGTTTAATGTCATTAATATAATCAAATTTTACACTTATTATTTATTATTACATTAAACTTATTTGTTAGAATTTTTGTTTTTGATTTTATTTGATGTAGATAATTTTGTTTATGAGCAATTTCAATCTTTAAGCCGTAAATTCGATGCTTTTAGACTGATTGCTGACTCCACTCATCCACTTCTGCACCGCTCACTATAAACAAGTTAACACTCGAATAGTCTTGCGGTCACAAAACAGATCAATAAAAACAATGTAATTAATTAATAGTATAATAAATAATATTAAAATTAATATTAGAAATACTTATTATTGATTTTCTGGAGAATTATTATTTTAATTCAATTGATTTGTTGTTAGGGTCAGACAATTTTACAAAATAAAATTTGATCTTGTATGTGTTTGACCCAAATTTAATCATACACATTTATATATAATATTAATTTCCTAATAGTAATTTGTTATAATAAACAAAATATTATACATGTTTATATTTTAATATACAGTATATCCCGCTTAGTTTTAAACAATTTATTGTAAATACCCGTTTGTAATAAACAGTTTGCTACAAGTTTAAATATCTTATAATATTTTAATTGTTTATAATAAATCCCGCTTCTGATGAACGAATTTACAAAACCGATCTATTACTATATCCGGGATTTTAAGCAATATTAATAATGTAAAAACTAAAAAGATAATTTTTTTTAATGTAATTTATTGATTAAAACTTTTCAATTAAAAATTTTTGCTTAAAATTATCTATATGTAACGGTAATTTTATTTATTAAAAATATACATGTACGCTTTAAGATAAAATATCACTCACACACATTTTTTGCTTAAAAATAGCAAAGGATGTTTAACTTATAAACGTAAAACAATTACATTTTTGAGTTTTAGTATTGACTAAAATTGTTCCAGGTTAAAAATTTTAAAAACTAAAATACTCATATTTAATTAAATTTTAATATTAAAAAAGTGTATTGTTTTATTTTTTTAATAAACAAGCTAATCGCTGATGAGAAAATTTTAACAATTTTACAAATTCTGTATAAAATTCCATAATTGCATAAAATATTTTTATTTGACAAAATATAACATTTTTCATTTAAACAAGAAAATGTGTAAAAGTTAGTTTTAACAACTTTTGTATATTAATATTAATTGCATTTAAATTAATTATTTAATAAAAAAAAATTATAAATTAATTGCATTTAATTAATTTCTAAAATTAATTAAAATAAAATTATAAATATTTTATTAATTATAGATTATATAAATAAAATAATAAGAATAAAAATTTGACATGTTTTTAAAATTTAATTGTTAAAGTTTGATTTATTTATATAATTTTTAAATATTTAAATAATGTATATTAAAAATAAAACTCTTAACTACAAATAGTATATATTTATAATTGAATTTTAAATTTTTGCGCAAAATTATTAACCAATAAGAAGTATCTAATGTTTCGGATAATAATCTGTAAAATAAAAAAAATTTTAAATAAAATATAAAAAATTATACAAGATTATTCCTTAAGACTTGAGAAAAGACGGAGAACGTGAGTACAATAGTTAGCGATCCAATAGTTAAACCAATTTTTCGATTACTCGACAGTCTCTCAAAATACGACAAAATATTAAATTTTAATTTTAAACCTAATTCACCGCCACTTATGCGCCATTGAAGTTGTGATAAAAGTTTTGCCGATTTATGTATTTTATATGATATAAAAGCCGCAAAAAATTGAAATATTATAATAATTAACGATAAAATAAGAGTGTATATTCCAAAAAAAATATTCACTTGGTAATCTAATTGTTCAAATATTAACTGATTCAATATTAATAAATTAATCGGCATTGATGTGAGAATAAACGCTAAATAAGTTTTTGACCAAAACTTATTATATATATAAAATATCGAAACAAACAGATTATGTTCTTCAATGAAACTTTTTAAACTATAGATTAGTTTAATTTGTCTCAATTTTGATTTGTTATTTAAAGTTGATGTTTTTAATTCTTTATTTATATAATTAAGTTTAATACTCATAAAATATATTAAGATAGCAATAGATGACATTAAAAATATACCATTGGTGACATAACATAAAAACCATAAAACAATAAAAATTTGTGGCAATAATGAGACCAAAAATGTATCGAATGTATAGAATTTAATTTGAATTTGAATTACCATTAATGAAATAATTATCACTAAAAATTGTTTTAAAAATTTACACTTTTTTAATTAGGAATATAATATTTTCAACTTACCAACACTAAAATAGCAGATATTTTGCACTTTATACATAATCTTGGCAAAACATCTAAGTTTGTACAATAAGATAATATTTGTTATATTAATGCCAATAGTTTCGGGTTTAGCGCCGCCTCTAATCACTTCCAATAC
>JAQFXP010000671.1:0-25961 GCA_034693685.1 Belba bartosi
TAAATAAAGTTGCGCCAGAGTGCGCATTATTCTACTACTTCGTTTTTGGCTACACATTTCTGAAACTGACTGTATAGACATAGAGTGAAGCGATTTTGTAACTAAATGTTAATTAATTAAACATTTTTATTAATCAATTGTTTCAAATTAATAGCAAAAACTGGAAAAGTGTGTTCATAAAAGTCCAATAGTTGATAAAATATTCATTTAATATTAATAAAACATGTTGATTTTTAAGTATTCTTAACAAAAAAAATAAACTAATCTTTAAATCAAATAACTCAGAACTTAACAAAATTAAGCAAATTTTACTGTATTTATACTAAATTTTAATAATTTAGATTATGTGATAAAAAATATTTACTGAGTAAAATCTTTTAATTTACATTATCCAAATCTAAGTTGAATTAACTACAACTTCGAAATTTGTTAATAGTTGAGATAAATGTTCTTTTTTTAATTTCTGATATTAAGTCTGAAATTCATATGACTCAAAAGGTTACATTTAATTTTGCAGATTTTGGTTTATATTTTTACAATAAGCAATATTTCTAATTTGTCAAATACATGATTATCTTACAAGATTACTTACATGATTATCTTATAAGTTATAATATAAGATCCAATATATTAATACGTCATAAATGACTTGCCCTACCATATATGTACAGTTACTATTTAGTGAAAGTATGGTACAAACCCCAAATTAGGCAATTCACTTTCTGGGACAAGTGATCGACTATTTTTATAATTTTAAACTGATGTGAGTTTTGCAATATTTGTAATGTTTTACAATTAGCTGATTAATAAGAAATAAAAAAAATTCAATTTTCAAAAGTGACATCACTTGTCGATTACTTGTCCCATAAAGTGAATTGCCTAATTTTGGTTTTGTACAATCTTTTGTTGATGAATGTATATCAAATATATACTATAGAGACTAGACTACTATATAGTATATACTTCAGTATAAGATTGTATAATAAGAAAAAATTGATAAAATACTCTTTTGTCTAATGAATAGAAAAGTGTCCAAAAAGTGTCCAAAGAGTATAACAAAGAAAAATTACAGTATATTCTGATTGCAATTTTTTTATAGTTAAATAATTCTAACATTTTAAGTCTATGCATATATTCATACGTCAATTCAAATATATAACATTTACATACTTTAAACAAAATAATTACTAAACTAGTTGATTTAATCAAAGTTATGTGCTGTGCAATAAAAATAATACAAAGTCAAGTAAGCTAGGCAAAGTAAAAAAAAAAGATTTTAATTAAAATAACAAAACATTAAAAAGAGCTAAGAATTAGTAATAGCGATAAAAAGAGAGAATAGTTTATTTGAAATTTTATCTATAATTAACGCCTTCTCTCATTCCAGGCCTAACTTAAGCGAATAATTGATTTTAAAAAAGAGTAAAACATATTTGAAAAGACAAACTAATGTAAAAATGTAGCGAAAATTAATATAATTGTGATCGAAAATCTAATGACTTTTATTTGAATAAATTCAAATTTATCTTTAATAGCATTCGAGTGTGAATTCATAAATTTAATAGATTTTAAAATGTTTGAGTAATGTTAAAAAAGCTAAATTCAATTATAGATTAAATTAGATTTGGGTTAAAATATTCACAAAAAGCTGGTTCTTAAGGAAAGACTGGTTTGATGTGAGAGCTTAGAGCAAACAATGGATACAATAGTTATTGATTAATATATTTCTGGCAGAATATGATGAATGAACTTATGCTCGAATGGAGTCTAATGTGATTGCAGTTGAAGTCTCAATAATTTACTCAATTATTATTTTCATGATTGAGAGAACCATTATTGGAAAGAGTTTTTAAATTTAAATAAACTTTTTTTCCGCATAAACCGTATCATATAATACATTAGATTTCTATTAATAATTCAAAACACATTTTTTCAGCGCTAATCAAAAATAGAGATTTAGTTTCGCTAACAATAATTGATTTCGCCTCAAGAGTTACACACTTTTCAGCTCAATATTCAACGCATTTTCTCTTAAATATTTCAATATATTTCACTCATATTCAGATGATATGTCTGAAAACAAATTAAACAAAAAGAATAACTAAAACATAATATTATTCTATAGAGTATTCCGAAATGTGAGCAATGGGTTCGAGAACTGAGATTCTCGAGACTCGACGAGAGTTGCGATTTAGGGATAACAGCAGTCGAGACAACTTCAAAGTCTGATTAAATCTCATTGAAAATTTGAAATAACTAAATAAGTTAAAAAACACACCATATTAATCAAAATAACATCTAGTTTAATTAATCAAAATTAATCATTAACTTATTTATCTCAATCTAATCAATATTTATATAGAATTAATAAATAAACTTATTAAAAATTACTCTAGTTTAAAATCAAGTTTTTAAATTTTATAAAACAAATAATTTAGAAAAGAAGTCAAAGTTTGTATAAATTTATGCGTCGAGCGCTGTGTCACCACTACTAACATATTCATTGGTATTTTCATTAGAATTTGATGAAAATAGTGTTTTTATGCGATTATTTAGAAATTCATTGAAACGCTTTTCATTAAAATAACAAAAAAGTTTTGTTTGATTTGATTCTGAAAATCGCGTTTTTCTCCCCATCTATTCAATTCATAAAAAGGAATTCGTTTTCTCTTAACTTGTCATCTCATCTCTCAAAATGTCATTTTCTATAGTTTTCTAATTTTATAATATATTTTATTTTTTTCGTTGACTTTATTTTATTGTCGAAAAAGTACTTTTAGTTTAGTTTTAGCGAAACATATCTTCTTTTTTTTGCAAACAATTGCATTAAAGCTCAAAGGCATGAATGAAGAGGAGAGGAGAGAGGATAGGGATAGGATAAGAATCCGTTTTCTCATTTCCCAAACATAATTAACTATTGAATTGTTAAATGAGTTCATTAATGAAAGGTTCGCTTCTAGTTCTGGCTCTACTGTACAGTATGTCAATTCAAACTAACATTTGGTTCAGTAATTAAATTGTCGATACATTACGTTATTAAAGGTTAAAGTTTTTTCAATAAGAAGTCTTGCGAATATTATTCACAAATAATCTAATATTAATAATTGCTAATAAAAACAAAACCACATTATAGAATGTGTTGAATGGTTCAAGCTCATCTTTCCCAATTCCCGAAATTCATAATTCCAAATATCCTAAGATTTTTCCAAAAACGCTCAAAAAACCCATATATTTATGATGAAATTTTCCTCAATTTAACTGAATTTAAACCGGATTTAGCAAAAAACCTCTAAAAAAGTCGTGGGGTACCTTTTCGCAAGCCAAATGCTATATAATCAAAATGAGTGAAAATTTGTGGCTAACCCCCTTTCTCAATCCCTGGTCATAATAGACATCAAATTGTGGACAATATGTGGACACTCTATATGTATGTTTGTTTGTACAATGGATTTCAATTGTATTCTATATTTATTAGTTTAAAATTAATATTTTTATTAACGATTAAAGTTTTAAATTGTAATCTCTAAACAAATTGAACTTTAATAATAATAATAATAATAAAATTAGTATAAAAACAAAAATACTGATTCGTTGAAAAAGTAATTTAAGTAAATTTAATTGAAAATAAGTTTAATTTTGAAATATCAGTTATTTGATGTCTACAGACATTTGATGTATTTCTACTAACTATTTACTGTATATAACACTCGTACTAAAATCAAATCAACTATTTATACTTTCTCTAGTTATGGAATATTTAGCATTAATTTATATGTAAATTAATTAATTATTAATAATAAGTGCTAATTCAATTAAACTAGTAAAGTGTGGTCAGTATGCACTAACCAGAATAAACGCTTATCGGCAAACAATTATACTTTGATCTAATCAGTTCAATTTTGTCAACATTAATTGAACTATTTGGTGTTTTAAAATTGTTAGAATAATATATTTTAGATTAAGTATATTAAGTTATATTAAGTTTATATATAATATTTTTAATTTGCTAATAATGTATAATTAGTAATTAGTTTGTTATTATTACGGCACTTCAACAAACTTAATACTGTATTCACTTCTGTCGTCGTATATTAATTCCTATTGGGATATACTGTATGTAATTCGAAATTTTGCAATTAGACAAAATGCAATCACAACATGCTCAAAAGTTAACTCATCTTTCTGCTTTCTGTTCATTAATAACCGTCGCCTTGCTCATTTTCATCAATAATAATTACTATATTATTAATTAGATCTGAAATCGAGATAACTAACTTAGTTTTTAACTGAAATTGATATTTTCAAATTTGCTGACCTAAATTAATAAATAATCTAAGCAATGTCAATTTAAATATTAAGTTAATCTATTATGACTTGATTAAACGAGTTGATAGTATAAACATTAAATAGTTTGTCCAATAAATACTAACAAAAATATTTTTATTATAAAATAATAATTCCGAAACATTCAAGTTTAATTTGTTTTAAGTTAATACATTTATAAATTATAATACCTAGATGCTTTCAAAAATTAAAGTCAATACACAGTTTTCAACACAAAATCAGATCAAATTATTTTAATTATAAAATCAGTTGATTTACAATTTTATTGATTTTTATCGAAATTATTTTAAACTAAACCGAGTTTTAAGCAAAAAATATCTAAAGAAAAAAATTATAAATTTTTGTAATAAAGAGTTTAACTGAAGTGTAAATAATTTATTGTTTTAATAAAAAGTGTCAATCTTTTAAGAAATGAGCTTGTTTCAAATCTGATAAAGTTTTAAACTGTGTAAGACTAAAAGATTCAAAGCACCTTGATCAGCGAAACGCAAAAGATAAGAAATCAAAATGTTTGTTAACTTTTATACCATTTGTTAAGCATACAAAAACAGTATATCTGCGTGGTCACCCAAGGACAAGTTTTGGACCATGCAGATATATTGTTTTTGTATGTTTAGCAAACAGTTAAATTACTAATCAACTCTTTTGAACTATGAGATGTTGCGTTTCTATGACCTTGATACATTAACTTTAATTATAATGTTTGCTTAGTTGTGATGCAAATTGTGTGGAATTTATATTTAATTTAAATCAATGTTTAGTCAAAATGAGTTCGAATTAAATCAAAAATCAGTTGAATCTGAGCTGAAAGTGAGAACTGAAACAAATGCTTACTTTTGGTTGTTTTGAATATTTGGGGCAATACTGACGAGAAAGTAGAGCCACAAAGAGGTCGAAACGAACCCAATTGGGATCAATAAGAGTCGTAAAGAAGCCATTGATGCCATTGATGCCATTGATGCCATCGAACCGATGTCTCGTTTCGGAGTTATTGTCGCAACTGATGGCAACGTTTTGTCAGACATTCTATTAATTTACGACTAATTTAATGTTTGATTAATGTATAAACAATTGCTTTCAATTCGATTAAAACATTTAAAATAAAATAATTTAAAGTTAAAGTAAATATAGTTTCGATACAAAGTTCAAACAATTCAAACACCATTAATGAGGCAATTGCCGGCTGATCGCTGTTGTTATGGTTACCAATTATTTACGTCTCTTATTATTATTATATGTATTTAACAGTGACTACGTTACACAAAATCGAGATATTTTAATCCCTAATAAAACATACCATACATAACCATACAATACTGTTACAGTAGGGTATATATACATTATTATATAAAATGTTTTCTCATCCCTTATTTTTTTAATGTTTGTTGTGAATCAATTAAATAAAAACTCTAAACAAACTCTGCTATCTATTGGTTTGAATTTTTAACGCATAAAAAGTTTTTAAATTTTAATTAAATATTTAATTTCAATCAGTTTTTCTAATTAGTATTGAAATTACGTAAATATAGTGCATATTATGCGATATTATATATATCTTTTGATATTTAAAACACCAATTGAATTGAAAACTAATACTTGGTCATATATTAGTATAGAGATGAAATAATTTTATTTAATAAGCATTAAGACTAAACATCAATTTAAAAACTTGTTTTATGCAAACATTTCATTAATTGTTTATTTATTGAAACAATAAAAATAATTTGCTCGTAAGTACAAACTTAAATAAATTTCTAATATTTTGTTTTGTTAAATTTTTCTAAAAATAAATTCAAATAAAATAAATATTCCAAACATGTCGCTATTTCCGGCACATTGATAGCTTGCTGTAATCAAAACGTATGGTTTGTTTTTATGTTAAAAATACAAATAAATATTTATATTGATAGAAGTAAACTGAACTGAACAGTCAGTATATACCAAATCGATTTAGATATAGATGACTAAGTGTTTGCTTTCTTTAAAAAGTATATTTCAAACAGCGTAACTTAGCATGTACCAAACTTAGCTCCAAAACCAAAACTAAATTGATCAAGTTTAGATACTGCAGCTTAAAAATCAATTTATATTTTTCTCATTAAATCAAACATTCCCTTACAGTGTAAGGCTTTGTCAAATAAAAATTTTTATTATGTTTTTTTAATCTCTGGTATCTTATCCAAAACTTACTCCTGATCAAGGTCTTAGAATTAGAAGTGCTTTTTTAAAATAACATTTTAACTAAATTTCTACCTGTAACTCATTTACAAAAATATATTAATTAAAAAAATATTAATAGATTAATTTCAAAATTGGTTTAACCTAGTCTCTTTAATTGCAAATCGCACAAAAATACATTAATTTTAAAATATATGAGAATTAAAAATTCTGCCACTTAACTAAACTTGATCGATATTATTATTTATCTAATTTTACAAAAACTACATTAATGTAACTTTTCTTATCATTAATTCAAATACATTTATTTGTATTAAACATTTTTATAATTCATATTTTAGTCTTTTTCTTTAAAATTAAAAAATAATTATATAAATAAGGATTTGCCAAGGTTAACCGAGTCAGGGGTATATACAGTCATAGGGCTAAAACGACGGAGTTTTGTCAGAAGATATAGATAAAATGGTAAACATTTTTCCCATAATTTTTGTTATTTAACTCGATTTAACTAGACTTAGAAAAAATTTTAGATGTTAATTTTAATTTAAAATAAATTCAATTAATTTAACAGAATTAAAACTGAATTGCTTGGGAAAAATTGATTGATTTTAAATTTTATTTTTTTAATATCAGAAAGCCCCACAGAGGGGGTATCTATTTTTGAACTCATATTATTGATTAATACCCCCCATTTGTCTGCCCCCTAATACTGCATAAATGCTATTTTATATTTATCTCCTTTCTAAGAATTTTAATTGATGCATATAAAATTGCTAGCTTCAATTTTAGAATTGATGTATATATCAATAAATGATAAAACAATAGAAATATTTTCATTAAATTTTTAAACATGAAAAATCAATTAAAAACTCAACAAAACTAACTTGTTAGTTACATAATAAATGAATTCTGTTGTGAAAATGAGATAAGAATCTAATTAACAGTATAATAGTCTATAACTGATTTGAAATGAATACTAAAACTGTTTTTATATGATTCGTGAGTCGAGATAGCGCTACAAATCTATAGTATTTACAGTATTATACATATAATATACAGTATATACACAATCCGAGCGGTATTTGATATAAATATCGTACTCATAGTGAACGAGGAGATGGGTCACTGACTTAGGGCTACATCAACTGCTGCAGCAATAGTGGTTTAGCGTTTACAGTGCTCGGGAGGGATAGTCGAAATGTGTAGAACTGGTAACAAGAATTAGATTTGAACAAGATGATTTCTCTATTAAACTAATTGATTCAGTTTTCGATAGCGAGTCTTTCGGATAAAATCAAATTTTCTTAAAGGGTTTGTGTGGAGCGAACGTAGCTTATGGGCAGTAATTATGAGTTTGAGAGTATTTAATGATTTGTCGTCGAAAAACAGTAATAATAATAATAATAATAATTTGGGTTATTATTAGAGCAGACATTGATTGACATATTATTAGCGATGAGTTAATTAATTAAAACATTTAATTCAAAACAGTTTCGCACATAAACGCAAAAAACAATTAAACGTTTGATTCGATCGATTCAAACAGTTTTTGACGAAAACAATGATTAAATGAATTGATTTAACGAAACGCAAAAAAATGTGATTTTATTTCGAAATGTTTTAATTGACTCTAAATTTCAATCGTTTTCGACGACAAACAGATTGAACTGATATTTAAGTTTTGGTTAAACGGGTTTCGAGTGTTGGACTGATTGCATGACTTACTGCTGGAAGTGCTTTGAATCAGTTGTGTAACCAATTGACCAATTGGTGAGTTTGTGTCCGCTATGTCTTCACAGCGCGAGAGACAGGAGAAGAGGGAAAGAGAGCGCTCGCAGAGACAACTGACGACACCATCGCTGCAGAACAACAACAATAACTCGTTGTTTGGGGAACCGATCCGGAAGAACAACGACGACGAGACCACCAAACGGATCAAATCTACTTTAGGTGACTTCGATTCAGTGCAACTCCTGCTCATCAATGACCCGAAGCCTCTGTTGGGGATCAGTACGAGAGAGATCACTCGCATTAAAGGACATAAAGCGAAGATCGAACAGATATTGTCCGAAATGAAGAACACTTTGGAACCGATCACTGCTTTGGATGACTGCTATTCCGATGACTCCAACACTAAGTATACGAATTCGAATTCAACGAATAGTAATAATAATAATATTATTAATAATAATAATAATTATAATAACAATAATTGCGTTAATAATAGCCAACACTTTAACACAAATAGTAATAATTTAAACAATAATTCGAATGACATTCAAAGAAGCGGTCAATCGGTTGACAAAAACAGTCGTAAAACCAATTCGAATGACGCGGAAACACAAGAACTAAACGCCGAACCGAACTCTGGCCGAGCCTTTGAAGACCAAAAGTCATTCCCAAATGCGATCAAATCAACGAATTGTAAGAAAAGAAAGTCTTCGAAATCTGAGGCCGAAAATGGCGCTAAAAGTTATGGTACAAAACGCACCCGAAGTACGAGTTCTTCGAATTCCTCTGAGTCTTCGAGCAATTCGTCTTCGATTTCTTCGACATCTTCTGAATCTAGTGATGAGGAGGAAGAGGAAGAGGAGAACAAGTCGGACAAAGAGAGTGTCAAACAGTCGGAAGACATTCCAAATTCAAGACAAGAGACTCCGAAGACGTCCCAAACGGGTCAACAGCCGGAGATCGCGGTTTGGGATTTGGAGAGCTTTATGGACAAGAAGACTACGACAACTACGACGACCTCAACCACAGTCTCCTCCAATTCGATGACCTCTTTTAAGGCCAGTTCCTACGACAACATGTCTGATGTGATCGATAGGGTGGCGAAGGGAGAGCTCGGGGAGAGTATGAGCTCTTCCAGTAGTGATGAAAGCCTTTCGCCAAAACCGAAGAAAAGGCGGAAATCGACGCAAAACAACGAATTCGTTCGAAACGAGAACTGCAAACAGAGTTCACAGAATTCTTGGTCTAAACCAACACCAGAAACGCCTTCCAAACACATCCAACCGAACAATTCGGTTCATTCGAACTCTTCGGAGATGTTGTCCCAAAAGCTCTTTAAAGACGAAAAATTAGAGCAAAACAGGAGTTCTTTTTCACCAAAAAGTCTAATCGTTTCGATTAAACTAATGCTTTTGAAACGAATTCCGGGCCAGAGCTATGCCGACATTGTGAATGCCAGTGCCAGTGCCAGTGCCAGCGGTACAGGTAGTCATCGGAACTGTAATAATATCGGTTCCAATCCTATCGACAAGAGTGCCGGCGATGACATCAATAATAATTGTAATCTTAATAATAGTATTAATATTAATAATACGAATAATAATATTAATAATAATAACTTAAATGCAAAGACAAAAAGTGTTGTGAAAAACAAATCCGAAAAAAGAGTTATTAAAGAAGAGCCAAAAGATGTGAACAATAGAGACGTTATTAGTAGTAAAGAGAAGAGCAAAGACTCGAAGGACTCGAAAGAGTCGACGAATAGTAAAAGAAATAACAGTTTTTCGAAAACGAATTCAACGAAAGCGCCGCAAACGCTGGACAACGACTCGCAGAGTTCAGAGCACATCCAGTCATCGACAGTCGAGCACATGATCGCCAACACCTCATTAGTGGGCCATCCATTCAAAGTGGAGGCCCATTCCCCGCCCCAACCGATGCCTCCATTAACCAACTCATCACAGATTCCAATGCCGTCGGCACTGACACTGAGCACGAGTACAGCCCAAAACATAACTCCGACCTCAAGCCGAACGACACCAGAGATCTCTCCGACTGTGGGCCAACCGGACGACTTCCTGGCCTCTGCCAAGCGGTTGAAGCACGCGGCGGACAGGGAGACGGACCGGACAGTGCAAGCCTGCAAATACTTAGAAGCGGTTCTCTATTTCATTCTGACCGGCAATGCAATGGAACAGAGGAACGGCACCTCTTTGGCTGAGGCCGAGAAGGTATGCCTTATGTATAAGGAAACCCTGAATCTGATCCGACAAATCACAAACAAGTTCTCGAAGTCCCGGTCCCCGCACTCGGCCGACATCCCGACCACTGACCACAAGTTGACGACTTTGAGCTATAGGTGTCAGTCATTGCTATACTTGAAGTTGAGTCGCATTAAGAGCAAAGAGATTAGGGATAACAACAAAAGCATTCACAGCCAGTGCCCGGACCTGAGCACCGCCGGCAACTGCGTCACTGTCCAGACCTCACTGATCAATGTATTCCAAAGACAACTGTTTCTTCTGCAACAATACCATACGGCCCACGACCTCTGGCAACAGGCGGACCACCTCATTGAGAAGCACCCGTCCTGTAAGGCCTTCTTTGTCGCCTTAGACGACGAGTGCGGGAGTCTGTCCCTCAACTCGACGTTCGACCATCTGGTCCACTACGTCCGGAGTGGTCTTCAGATTCTCAAGTGATCATCCGTGACCTTTCGTGACCTTTCGATCCCGAAACGACCCCTTTCGCCCATTAGAGCCATTGCCACCTCTCGACTCGACTCACGACTCATCTCAGATATTGTTCAGACTTTCAGACTTGTATTATATGTATATATATATTGAGAATATATTATATTATTATAGATTTGTTTAATTGTATAAAAAATATTATTATTGATTATATTAAGAAGTGATGCACTGATTAACGATATTTGCACTTCTGATGCATTGCAAATGTTATTTAATGATAAATTAATTATATATTTAATATTATTTACATTTTTGAATCTTTTCGAATAAATCTTTCAATTTTTCATTGAAACTAAACATTTTTGTACAAATTCTGTATAACTATCGGTGCTCAAACTGCCTGGGTTAATCATTTAATTTTAGCTAATTTCTCATTAGTATTTCAAAAGTATTTCTTTTATTATTTTTTCGATTTTAGTTTCGAGAAAATCTGTATTTTTTGCTCAATTTTTCTTTGAATTCTGTTGTGTTTTATAAAGCACTTACAGTCGACTCGTTAGAGAAAAACTGACTTTATTTGCAATTCAATTCATATTCGCTTTCGAGCAAAAGTCAATCAAAGCTTTTAATTCCCAGAAGTCTTTCATTAGAGCAGTGAAGGCCAAGCGCTGCGACCTTAGAGGAGACGTGCGATGGGCTGAAGGGGCAGAACCGATATGTTCTCAGGCGCTCCACTTCTATCGGTTCAAACTTTTGTTAATTACCAACAAATGAATATTGATTTGTTGGCACTGATGGCACTGATGGCCACTCTTACCTCTGATGACCACTCGACTCGAGCTGACATTTGGGGATTGCTTTGGAAATGCCGTCAATTCAGTTGATTTACATTTACTTACATTTATTTGCAATTCTATATTCAAATTGGATTCAAAAATATACAAAATCCGGATTTAACTAATTAATGAATTGAAAATCAATTAAAAATCGAAATAATTTCTAAACAAATATTTTTATAAAAGAAAACTAAATATTATATAATTTATTGACAAAATAACCGGTAATTCATTAATTAGTTCGTATTTACAAGTATTTAATATTATAATAAGTGAGACATAAGAGAAATAACAAAAACCAGAAAAATATGTAACAAATGATTGAGTTTTGTATAATTCGATGAATTGGCAATAATTTTGTCGATACTCTGCTTAACATTAATGCCATTATTGAGACGACTGTTCAAAATACTGTTCATTTCATCGAATGATTGTGCGAATCGGTTCGCGTTATTCACTTCTTTGACGCCTTTGATGGTCACGTCGTATAGACATGAGATTCTATAGTAGCCATAGAGCTCACGACACGGGTCTTCGGGCACCTCTTCCTGATCCGGAACTGTGTCTTCATTGGCGTTGATCACAGTTGGGTCGGGTTTGTAGTCATTATTCACAATATTGTCTGATTGTTGATCACTATTGGCATTCACGTCAATACCTGTTGCGGACAGTATGTCCTCAATGTCTATGAGTTCACGTTTAGGACAACCTATTTTGCACAGAGAGTTTGAACTGATTGAGTTGAGCACTAATTGCTGTTTGACCGTCGAGTGGGCCGAACGGAATTTGATCACTACATTCAGATACGCCGAGTTCCGGAACTGACCGATATATACACGAACTCCGATGTGATCCAAATGAATGGTTATTACGTTATTGTTCGACGACTGAGTGATTCGAATCAAGTTATTCGAGTTAGACGTACTTCCGTCGATGAATGTGGCCGCCGGGCCCGACGGGGACTGGGATGACGACGAGGACGCCGACCCAGACTGACCGCCTATACGGGTTCAGAGGTTTAGAGTACGGTTAGGCAACATATAGGTACTGTATTCACATCATTAGTGGTATTAACATCGAAACAAGTGATTCAAACCTGGATTTGGTTGACTGTCGGCTTCGTATAGCAAATCATTATGAATACCACATTTGGTGAACTGTCGGACCAAAACCGTCACTTTAGTCACTCCTGTTATTTGAGGACTCGAACCTGAGTTAAGCAAATAATTGGTTTTAGTGTTTGTTATAATAGTATCAATATTTCATTTATAGCAATAAAAGTACTTTTAATCTTCGAATTAGTGATCTGAACGGCAAACAAGGGATGGTCGATGAGAGGCCAGGCGCCAGAGCACCGACATGTCTGGTACTCGTTGTTGAAGGTCCGGAGGTGTGGATCTCCGTATATAATACACGTGAGGGGCGGCGACGGCGGGACTGACGACTTCACTGTTGGAACAGTTGATGGCATTGTGTTTGAGTTTAACCCACTTTTATCGAACTCTTCGTTCGTATCAATAACTTCTCCTCTAATCGGAAAAAAGTTTGTTTTCACCGGAATTTCACTTCGAGTCGAGCGGTCGCCGCGACCCGACTGTCCCGAGCGGTGCCGGACTCTACCCTTTTGGCCTCTGGATGTGACTCTCAGGTCATCATCTCTTATAGTCTTTTGTTCATTACTCATAAGTTTAGTTCTTTGGTCTGACGACCGAATGGAAGCAATGTTCGAATGATTGGTATTAATGGTGTAGTTATAGGCAGAGGAGAGACACAACTGAAGCCTTTCCTGTTGTTCGACGATCTTCTGCTGATTCTGTTGGTTCCAGTGCTGGTTGTGTTGAGCGACAACGGAAGGCCCGGACCTCACCTGAGCGGTGGCCACCATTTGCTTGTTGGTGGCGGGCATGGGATGGGATGAGCTTTGGGTGCAATTGCGGTCGTGTTTCCAGTTCTTCACCAATGTCTGCCAGGTGTGGAACTCGAGGTTTCCACGACATGAGCGGCCAATCGAGCGCAGGCAGTGTTGGTAAGCGTTGAGAAGAGCGCAGTGCTGTTGGAGAGCAGTGCTGTCACGCGAAGCCATGGCTGACCACTGCTGGGGCGACACATCCATCACTGGAGAGTACTCTTGGGAACACATATTCACATTACAGGCGTTGACGCCATTCGACAATACTATTGATGTATAGATTAATATATTTATTAACAACTCATTGATTGTCACTATTTTCGTCTTCATTATTGTCAATGGTTTGGTTCCAGTATTTCAATCAATTGATTCACATCTTCTCTGAGACTGACTTTCAATCCAATTATCATCCAATTTGATCCAACCATTGGTTTTGGCACTCATTCTAACTATTGTTTAATTGAAGTTTAGTTTTGAATCAGTTGTCAAATATATCACTGAATTTAAGGCATTATTTGTTTATTGTTTTTAATATTGAATTCATTCATTCATTCGTTCATTCATTCAATTATTTGTCACTATTTTCAGCCATTTTTCTATTCATAACAACATTTCATTGCTTTTACTATACAATCGATATATTTATAATCGATAATCGATTTGAAGACTCTATAGAAAGAGAAAAACAACTTTAGTTTGGATTTGAGTTTGAGTTCAAGACTTTTACACTATTTGAGGCAAAACTTGATTTTCAGTTTTGGCCAAAAATAAATAAAATTAAACAAAACATTAAATAATGTTAAGCATTATTAAGAAAACATAAAAGTCAACTCAATTGCTGACTGATCTGAACAAAAAGGCAGAGAAAGTATTCAAAGTTTTTTAATCACTGTCTCTATATATAAATCATATACACTGTACAGTATTTATACGTATATACAGTATATGTATATTACTGTAGAATATCATAATAATAATTTGAAATGATTTGATGAGTTAAACAATCGGAAGCGAACTCTTATATAACTGAATGAAAGCTGAGGACAGGAAACAAGTGTTAGAACATAAAAGTCTAAATATAAGGCATTCAAGTGTCGAATGACTCGAGTATTACTGTATTAGTGATGTTAAACACATTTAAACATTTAATTGCTTTTATCGAAAGCTTACGAGAGTTGAGATTTTTAGATAGAAATGCATTAATTTATTTGAAACTTAATATTATTTTGGCGAACGATTGGCAAACATTTAAACATATTTTAGCAGCACTTGAACAGAACATCACCAGAAATATCGGAAATGATTAAGATTTTGAGTGAAGAGAACTGTTAGAACTGTTTCACAATTAGCTAAATGTTTCTAAACATAGAAAATGCAAAAGTAGTGAAGATCTGCACAATTGAAAGGCAGTGAAGTGTTTGGCACAGAATTGCGAATTACTTTTAGTTTAGTTTAGAGTAATATAACAGTAATAATAATAATAATAATATAAGTTTAGAAGAAAACAAAATTTTCGAAAACATTGAAAGTATTCTTACATTAAATGCATTTAATGCATAATCAGGTTTAGAGTTGTTATGCGTTGAGACCATAGGTTAGAACTGATTGGCGAGAGAACCAAAAAATAGTTTTATCTCGAATTGTGTTCAAATAAATTATGTCCAAAGCGTTGGCAATAAAAATCAGTAATAAGTTGTTTAAAGCCACAGATCTGGCGAACAGTTCGCTTATAAAGTTGGACTAAATCTAAGGGTCGGTCTTCACACCTAAACTACAAAACAAGTTTTGTAAAGCTTTAACACCTTTTGTGAACCCCTCGGATGGCGACGCATACCCCTCACTGTCGGACACCCCATAGCGAATGATGCAGCGATGGTTATGCAGGTGCTAAACCAGTGCCTAACTATGCACTACCCAACACAGCCCTCACAGCCCTCACTGCCCTAACATATCCAACACTACCCAACGCTTCCCAACTTAGCCTGACTTATGATTTTATGCAAAGACTGTCCATAAGCTCTGAGATCACACCCCAATTGGTTGCCTTCCGTTCCTCTCTTTGCTATTCAACTTCACTTCTATTCTGAATAACACAATCTTAAACACAAAATGTTTTACAACTCATATGTAATTCTGGATGTGTTGGCCTTAAAAAAGTTGATTTACTTTTTATTTTAGGAATAAGTTATTTAAGAATTCTTTGACTCAAAATATTTTCGTCATTTGTTTAATGCCAACAAAAATTTGTTTCAATACTTATCTTCATTTTTATTATAATTTACCGATTATTCTAATCCTTATTTTAAAATCGCTTATGACTTGAATTAAAAGTTTTCAAATATAAAATATTTGATCTCTGGGTTGACTACGTTATGGAGAGCCGGCGTCTGGAGTGAGTGAATAGAACCCCCACAGAAACCTCAAGACTTGAGAGAAACAGTGATCTGCCCGTCCTTTACACCAGTGCTGTGTTAAGCTCAACACAAAAATACTTTTGCAGACATTGAAGCAGAAAATTCTTTTAAATATATAAGACTTGAGAGAAAGATATTTGAAATGTGTTTCGGAAAGGAATGGAACGAATATATCGAAGTTTGGCTATAGAATAGAATAGAAGAGAAGAGGAGAGGAGAAGAGAGGAAAAGAGAAGAGAGGAGGAGAAGGAGTATAACGCTTATAATGTAAATAAGGCTCAAATGCTGTCGAGCATATTGTATGACACGTCCAGCACATACTGTCCGGTTACTACTGTAGTGTGGGTTGTGGTGGCGTTGGCTTCAATTGATTTGAGCACATCTGCAATAATAGGTTTATTGAAGCGGATTATAATCGCGTCAATTGAATGCTGGTTTGGGATCGTCAATAACCAGGTGTGAGATCTTTAGCGCTTATGGCACAGCACAGAGCACAGGCATTACAGGCATAGGGAATAGCTGCACAAGAATTGAAGGAATATATTAGTTGAGGCATTGGGAAACATAAGAACTCTTTAATCGTATGCGAAAATGCAAACGCTTTTAAATGTATTCAAAACCAATTGAATACAATTTTGCATTCAATGCATTGATTGTATTTAGCAATGCGTAAGCGCTGTTCACTGAAACCAATTTGCAGTTTAAAAATATAATGTATTATATCTTCAATGAAAAGTCAGAGAAAGATATTCGAAACCTTTGGGCTTATTGTCGCAAATGATTGCTAAACTATTTATTACTTTAATAGGAGCCAAAAATTGTGTTCTACCTGTTCTACCTGCTTGTGCCATAAGCACACATGCATCTCAACTCTCATCCAAAATAGGCTTATTATACGTTTTGTTGACAGTAAACAGCACTGTATGGTATGGTATGGCTAGAAATCTAACATTTTCTGCAAACAGTCTTTTGTCATATATTTATGCAAACATTAAACAAAAGGAAATCAGCGCTAAAAACCAAATCAGAAAAATAAACACAATTACGGATCAAGTTCTCTGAAATACTGTCAAAGCCGCACAGGTGTGAGAACAGGCATGTTCGCAGATGTTCCCGATTTGTTACTCAAATTTGTTTAATTTTATTGATGTGTCAAATGAATTAATGGAATAGTTTTAAAGTATTTTATTTATTTATTTTTGCAAATAAACTAAAAAATGCTGTGAATTGTGAAGTTTAAGAGAATTTATTTATAAAAGAGCTAATTCCAAATGTTTCAAATTTTCTAATCATAAAAACATTCATTTTTGTTAAAACATTATTGAAATTTTCATTATTATCAAAATTTTATTAATATGCAATGCAATCATATAAATATACAATATGCATGGTGACAGTTTTTAGTTTTATTCTAAACCATTGAAATACATTTTTAAATATAAACTTTATTTAATTTTTCATGTTGGTTGGGCTTGTTAAGTTGAATAGATTTAAGTTATTTGACATATTTATTGAAAAATATTTAAATCTGTTCACAACTTAATTATTAGAAACAAATTGGCATTTGTTGAACGAATTTTTGTTTTGAGGGCTTTTCAGACTTCTTTCATCAGCAACTCTATCAGAATTGTTGAGCAACTCTGGTTGCTAACAATTAAGTTAATTATCTTCATTTGTTGTTTGGAGTGAATTTGAGCCAGCATGTAATTTGTTGATATTAACGGTGGTTTTGTGTTGCACTTTTTACTTGTTTATTTAATTTAACATTTTTAAGTTATACTACATTTTAATTGCTAACTGACAAAACAAGTTATAAACTTTGCATAACTTTACTCAAAGATAACTAGCTTTTATTTTTGTAAATACATTTTCTTCTTCCCAATTAAAGTTGCAACCTTGTTTGACAATAAATAATAATTGTTATAAAAATAGAATATCTTGTTTGAATTTTTAGCAATTAATTTGATAGTTATTTGTTAAATAAATTTTTAATATTTTAGCTTTAAAAAATTAAAATGAAATGTTGGATAGAATATAATGTAAATAATCTATTTTATGATCTAATAAACTTTATAATTAATATTATATAAAATTGAAAATTAGGTTTGTTGGAGCTAAACCTAATGAATAATGATTTAAGTGAAAATAACAGTCAGTCTTATACATTTAATGATTATCTTTAAAAGTTTTCAAATTCCTGACTCATGGAGTGTTAAAAAAGAGCTAAAAACTAATCAAACGGAAAAATAACAAAATCACGCAATTCTTTTTGATTTATTAATTTTTGATTTTGTAGTAGAGATGAACTGAAATAGTGAACAAATTTTAGTATAAAAATCAAGTAATCAATTATAGAATTTGAAGCCAAATATTCCCTTGAATTGACAAATGTTTTAAATCTGATTGCTATTGAATTTGAGTTTTAAATGGAAACCAATCAAAAAGTAGTCTTTATTTTGCAAATTGTAATAAATAAGTGTTAAAAATATAATTTATGTGAAACCAACTCGAGATCTCTGTCTAGTGTTCATAGACTGAACATAGTTTTAAAAAAATTGTTTTTTGTTTAACCTTTGCCATAATCCCCGCCTTTTTAATACACGGGAATGTAATTTATAAATGATTTTGTGTTAAAATAACTTTTTTTATCCTTCAAATGATTCAAATAATGAAATATTGACTTTTCTAAAAAAATTGAAATTTCTGCGAAACCTTATCTATAGAGCACTTACCAGTTGTTCAATTGAACACTTTTTCTATAATTAATCTTTAATTTATAACATGAGTGCAAGTTTTTAATCCGGAATTACTCATTAATTAGACTTAATATCAAGACTTATTCCTTTAATCAGAATTTAGATTTTAAAGTGCTTTTTATTTAAAAAAAATAAATTGCAAACTTAATAAAATAATATAATTTTATATCAAACTTACAAATGATAATATGTAGAACTTTTAAGTTTATAGAAAAATTTTCCAGGATATTATGTTTCACAATTTTTATGATGTAGAAATATGATTACAATTTATAATTACTGTATTAATTATAAAACGTTGGTAATTTTTTTAAAATAAATATTATATTAAATATATTAAACCAAGGGTTGGAAAATTTTTATTGCGACATGATTGCGTGATGGGACCGGTGTCACTGATGTCATTTACATGTTTGAGTCAATTATTCAAAAAAAATTGCTAATTAAGTTGAATTGCTAAAAAGTAATAAAATTATTATATATATTTATTTTGGCTAACCATGCAGTTTACTCTTTTCAGTATTTAAAGTTTTAGAAGGTCGGCCGACTCAGAAGAGGTAAGGGAAGGAATTTCTGGTAAAAAATTTGCTTAAAAACTAAGGGAAATAAGGAAATAAATTTCTCTAAAAATGTTCAAAAACTCTATTTAATTATTACGCAATTTAACTTAATTTAATTGAATTCAGACTAAATTTAGTTAAGTAAACTAAATTTAAACTGTACTTTGTGTCAATTTATAAGAAGTTGCCGGCAATTAATATCAAAGAAAGGATATCTTTTTGCGGATTAAAAAGCCAATTTTTAAAATTAGGAAAATTTTATGGTTTATCTCCTTTTTAAAACTCTGTTTATACTTCTTTTAGGTTTTGAGAAAAATTTGTGATTTTACCTTTAGCTAAAGTTATATTGTCTGCCTTCAATATACTGTCGTTCAACCTTGAGTAACCCTGATATTGTTTTCTATAATGTTATGAAAGGAAAAATTATTATTTATTTTTGTTAATTTAAAATAAATTTTTTTACCAATTTAATTTTTAAATTTTATTTATATGATAGAGTTTGATCAGAGATTCAAAAGATAAATTTTTCTGATTGTAAAAATTAATATTATACCAGGGATTGAGAAGGTCAGCCGATCCAGGGAAATTAGAGAGGATTTTTTTAAATTTTGGCCAAAAACCTAGGGGAGATCAGAGGAAATTTTTTTCCAAAAACGCTCAAAAAACCTATATATTTATGATAAAATTTTGCCTAATTTAACTGGATTTAAACCGGATTTAGCACCAATTTAGGAAAAATTTCCTAATTTTGTGCAAAAAACAAAAAAAAGGAAAGCCGCCTTTGGCGGTTGCCAAAAAGGCGAGGGGATACCTTTTCGCGAACCAAATGCTAGAGGGGATAAATGCCAATTTTCAAAACCTGGGAGATTTTTGCCTGATCCCCCCCCCTTCACAATATTTGTATTATATTTTCTCCACTCTCAAGCATTTAATCTGCAGAAAAGCATCTTTCTCTCTTTGTTTTGCGAAGCATTACAAGACAATTAGCAAAATATTTTTGGAAAGGTGGTTTTATTAAAATTTAAAAATTTCTTATAAATAAATGTTAATTATGTTTAAATTGTAAACACAATTAAGTAACTCTTACAGTAAGTTATTTTAAGCTTTTTGGAGACAAAATATCTACTCTAGTTTCTTCGCTAGGTTATTAGCTAAATTTGTTCGAAAATATTTGCATTTCTCCATTGATCCCCCCTTCGATCAGCCGACCTTCTAAATCCCTGAATTTGATGATTTGCTTAACTTATATCAGTGCAGGCATAAGGAGTGGCCGAATATTATTTTTAAGTTTACTTCTCGTCAATAATTGCAATAAATAAGAAATGTTTGAATAAATTGAATATATTTGAAATTTTATACAAAGATAGATTGAAACGTACGACTTGTAGTCAAATGAATCTTTATGTCTCACAACTTATTATTATTGCATCTCTGCAATCAATCGAACAAAAGATGTACCCGGGTTAATAACCAGTTATTTCTTTTTTGTTAGAGACTAAGTATTGGTCTATAATTTTGACAATAAAGTGATGAATAGATTTTGCATTAAATAAATCAAAATAAAAAATTTCCAATTTTTAGTTAATTTAATTTTAAAAAATAATAGCTTAGGAAAATGGTCAAGGTGTTTATAAATTGTAAACAAATATAGTTAATTAATTGATTTTTAACACATTAATTAATTTAATATTTAATTTTTTACAAGAATTAGTACATTATTTCTAAATTAATGCTAAAATCGGGTTAAATTTATTAAATTGGTTTAAGTGATTTAAGTGTATTTTAAGCGTTTTTGTGAAAAACTTTCTAACCTAATGGAAATCCTCTTTAGTTTTTTCTTGCCAAATTTTGTTCAAACTTCCCCTAAATTAATTGACCTTCTAAAATTTTTATAAAACCAAAATTGACAAATTGTGCTAACATGGTCTAAACTATTTAAATTAAGTTAAAAAAATCAAATAATTTGAATTGAAAAAATGTTCATATAGATTTTTAATAAGTCACTTTTTGACATTTCATAATAAAACAATTTTTTTATTATAGATTTGTAAAAGTGTACCAGTTGGTGGGGTATCAAAGTTGAAACTAAAAACGGATCAGAATATGACTCAAATGCCAATTACTGACGCCATCGACGTATTAAAAATAAAACGAATCTAATCTTTTAACCATTTGTTTATCGTTTTTATGTTTAACAGGTTAATTAAATGAGTCGTTTATACTTATAATTATAGTTTCCCAAGATGCTTTTTAGATGCCTATTTAGATTGATGTCTGATATGTCAATTCTAACAAGGGGTGTAACGGTAAGTTCCGCCCCCTATTACCAAAAAATTTTGGGATTTAAAAGAGGTTTAAAAATAAATAATATGTATGGAACAAGTTTTTGCAGAAAGTAATAGACAAAAATTTTATTGAGATTTTTCATAATTATTTGCTATAAGTATTGCAATTGTGATTGAAAGCAATTAAAGCAAATATGGTTTTTACATCGCGAACTAATTATAATTATATATTTTTAACTTTTAAAACATTGGTTACTAGTTAAAATAAATCAAAACTCAACTTAATTTACAAATTTATTTGCTATTGTTTTCTAATTTAAATTTGAAGATGCAAAAACAATACCAAAAAAATTTGTAACTTAAGTTAAGTTTTGCTTCATTTTAACTAGTAACCAATGTTTTAAAAGTTTAAAATATGTAATATTATAATTATTTTTCGAGATGTAAAAACTACATTTTTAACTTTTATGTATAATTTAGTCAGAAATCGATTAGGGGGGGCTAGGCAAAAATTCCCCTTGTTTTGAAAATTTGGATTTATTCCCCTTCCCCTAGCATTTGGTCCGAGAAAAGGTACCACCCCTCGACGTTTTTTGGGTTTTTTGCCAAAAATTAGGAAATTTTCCCTAAATTGGTGCTAAATCCGGTTTAAATTCAGTTAATTTAACTAAATTTAGTTTAAATCCAGTTAAATTAAGCAAAATTTTATCATAAATATATAGGTTTTTTGAGCGTTTTTGGAAAAATCCCCTCCCTGATCCCCCCTAGGTTTTTGGCCAAAATTTTGAGAAAAATCCCTTTCCTAATCCCTCCTGGATTAGCCGACCTTTTCGATCTCTAAATTTAGTTTATATTAACTTTGCTTGATTACTAATTTTTAGAATTTTTAAAACATAGAAAATTAATATAAACATAAGTAAGTTTAAAATCAAAATCAGATAAATACAAAACTATTTAAGAAATAGTTTGAATTTATAATAATATTAATATAGCTTTAAAAAGATTTAAATATAAACTTATTTTACAAATCATTGGAAGGACAATTAAAATTAAATTACAATAAAATCCCGGTAAATGGATCTATTATAATAATTATTCACTGAATTTAACTAGCTCATTGCCGATGTAAGAATTGGTTAGTTTTATATAAAATTTATTCTTTAGATCAAAACAAAAAAATTGAGCAGTTTTATGCTAGGGTACGAAACGTAGCAAGTCAGGAACACTAAAAGTTTACAAATTCGCAAATTATGTATTACAAATGTTACAGTAGTTTTTTTACTTTACAGTATTTTATCCATACAAAAACAATATAATTTCACAAAGAGAGCAGGAGAGAGAGCTGGGGAGAGAGAGAGAGCAGGGAAGAGAGAGGAGAGAGAGCAAGGGAGAGAGAGCAGGGGAGAGAGAGAGAGAGAGAGAGAGAAAGAGAGAGAGAGAGAGAGAGAGAGAGAGAGAGAGAATTCATTTCATATTTACACTAAATTTCTATGACTTTTAAATACTGTAAATATAATTTGAATGCATTAAAAGATAATTTTGTTTTATTTATTTAAAATTCTAATATATGAGACAACTTTGACTTAATGAGGCAAAATAATTTATTTTTAAAAAATATCTTTAAATTAAAATTAGCTATGATTATATAAATGCTTAAATATTGGTTTGGTATGCAAATGTTACAGTTTTGTTTGTCATTCATTAGGTGAATATTTGCATATTTTTCCCTCACTATATAGTATATAGTATATACCAATTTTCAAGAAAATTTCTTGCTCTATAATTTGTTTCCTTTATAAACTATTTTTTGGATGTAAAAAAATAACATGTTTTGCGTCATTTGCTACATTAAGCGTCATTTGAATTAAACTATGACTTGCTAAAAGCTCTTTTATGATCATTTATTCTAAAATTTAAATTGCGTTTAGTTTGTTCTATGTAAATTAAGTCACAATTATTGCAGCTTATATTGTCGACAACATTAGAGTTGTTAATCAATTATGAAAATCTTTTATTATTATTATACCGTATTCCCGCGCATACATTTGCAGTGCCCATATAGAGTAAAGTAGACAATATGCTCTTATCCCCGAGGTATACCGGCATGCCGTTAAAAGTATGGAATAAAACCATTTTTATGAATGTAAAATGTTAAAACTTTAAAATATCTTAACTATTTCAAGTGTTTAATCATTAATTGCTTGTTTTTATCAAAATAATAGATAGTCCAAAGGATAATCTTTAAAGATATTACAATATTATAACAAATTTCTTATTTGAATTTTATTTTTACTCAAAAGCGGCTGAAATATTATTAATTATTTTGTGATTTATATTATTATTAATAATAGTTATTTTATCAAATAAATTAAATATATTATTCAAATTGTATTAGTAGCAGAATGTCCACATTATTCTATAGATGAAAAATTTTAACTAAAATTTTGTATATTTCACTCTATATGAGCATGCCCTAACACCATAAGGGCTTTTTTAAATTATGGTCAATCTCACTTATAAGGTCATGCAGCTATATGCGCGGGATTACGGTAATATTTGTTTCGCTTTTATAAACTACATTTAAATCATGTTTAGCTAAAACGTATTTAATTTTTTCGCTATACTAAGAAATGAAAATAATTTTATTTTTGCCAAAATAAAATAATTTTTGTATGATACTTGTACTTAAATTTGTATTGTGATATAATGTTTCTTACTAAATTTTTTGGATAATTGTTTATTTAAAAATTTTCAAGCATAAAGTTAATTTATTTTCAAACTGCATTCACAATTAATAAAAATATTAAATTATTGAAAAATAATATAAAATTTAAATTATTTTTAAAATAAAAATATTATTAAAGTTTTAAATATAAAATAATTAAAAAATGCTTTGCTTGTTATTTTATAGTATTTTAAAATTTATTTTAATTTAGCTACTTTTAATATAGCGCTCTTAACAATTTTTATGACTGACATTTTCCATAAAAACAATTTATAGTGATATTTTAAACATTAAATTAAATATAATTTTTATATAATTATATTTAATTATTTTTAAAATATTTTAATTTTAAACATCAAACAAAAAACAAATTTAAAAAAATTATATTAAATTTTTTTTTAAATTTATATAATTTAATAATTTTTTTATATTTAAAAAATATATAAGAGCCTGTATTTTAATTATAAATATATTAATATAATTATTTTATATAATTAAAACAATATATTTTTAATAATTTCAATTATATATTTATTATATCAGTTATTGAGAATTATCGGCCGATCTAAAGAGATCAGTGAAGGGATTTTTAAGGCGCAAAAACTTATATATTTATAATGAAATTTTATTAAATTTAATTCAATTAAAACTAAATATAATTAATTGAACTGAATTTAAACCAATTTATTTTTAAAATTAACTAATAGTAATATAATAAAATAATATTTATAACAATTTTTTTGTTTTAAAACAATCAAGGGTGTTTAACTTGTATGTGTATTAAATATTACATTTTTAAGTTTGTAGTACTGGTCAAAATTGTTCTAGGTAAAAAGTTTTTAAAAGCTAAAATACATTTATCTAATTCATGCATTTTGAAAGGGAGGATCAGCGAAAACCCCCTGATTTTGAAAATTGGCATTTATCCCCCCCTTGGCATTTGGTCCGAGAAAAAGTAACCCCGTCGACGTTTGCCGACCGCCTTTGGCGGCCGGCAAATTTTAAGGAATTCCAGTCGAAAAAAACATTTTGAGTTACTATGATCAAGCTACAATTGGCGACAATTGTATATACACTCCATTCTGTTTATAACAAATACCACCTTATAATGAACATGGTTTTAAAGAGTGAGAATAAATATAGGTTAATTGCTTTCATTATTTTTAATTGCTTGCATGACAATTATCAAAAGCAATGTACTTGCTGCTTTACATTAAAGTTTAATGAACATTAAACATAAAGACAAAGCTGATTTTCACATTTGCCCAACCAAACATAATTGACATAATATCCTGCTAAGATCATGCATTAAGGGCAGATGTGAAAATAACTGAATATAAGTAAATGCAAATGTCAAAAATAGTAATATCGAAAATAATTACTATTTCCGACATTACTACTTTCGACATTACTATTTCCGACATTACTACTTTCGACATTACTATTTTTGAATTTACTATTTTCGACTTTACTATTTTCGACTTTACTATTTTCGACTTTACTATTTTCGACTTTACTATTTTCGACTTT